>CAKNXH010058716.1:0-15951 GCA_932178445.1 Andricus quercusramuli | reverse complement strand
CGTGGATCTAATATCGCGGCCGTTATTGAAAAATTCTCATATATTTGCATGAAACAAATATGTAAGAATTTTGAAATAATGGTCATCATATTGGATTTGCCATTTGGTACTTTTGAAGTTTGACGTCAATTTTGAGATCACCGAGACCGGAAATGCTCCTACAGAATATTTAATGCAAATATTTGAATATTTAAACACCATAAATATTAGTACATAAAGATGATCAATTATTTTTCTGATTTTTGTATGCCTATTAATGAATAAATTTGAAATATGTGATATTTTTTTTAAACTCGATCTGTTACTGATACTTTGCATTGTTTCCCTTTTCGTTTCTACATACAACGCAATACCTAATCAAATTCTCAAAAATTAATGTAAGTCGTTTCCCGATAAGTCCTCATGAATCTCCCACATTTACTTTTCTTAGATAGGAAAGTTAGTTTTTACCATGCTTGTTGCTCTCCTGTCAGAGTATGCCCAAATCAAACATGGATCGAACTTTATGTAATTGTGTAAATTACCGATTTCAACCAACAATTGTCAAATAAAATAGTACCGGTATGCCTGACTTGAGGTCTATGAATTTAACGCTGAATTTTCTTCTGTGTTTAGAATGGTTATTTGAAAGGAGTGAGGGAACTTTGCACAAAACACAATGTTTTATGGATTGCCGACGAAGTACAAACTGGTTTATGTAGAACCGGCAGACTGCTGGCTGTAGACCACGAAGCAGTGAAGCCTGACATCCTGATACTTGGAAAAGCGCTTTCTGGTGGTTTTTATCCTGTTTCTGGTGTTCTGGCGAACAATCCTGTGATGCTCAGTATTGGTCCGGGTGAACATGGTTCAACGTATGGTGGCAATCCTTTAGGTTCCAGAATTGCTTTAGAAGCATTAAAAGTTTTAGAAGAGGAAAAGCTTGCGGAAAGAGCAGAAAAATGTGGAAAGATCCTCCGCGAAGAGCTGAATAAACTTCCCAAAGATGTTGTGACTCTCGTACGAGGAAAGGGTCTTCTAAATGCAATTGTTATTAATGAAGAAATCGATGCCATGGGAATATGTTTGAAGTTAAGGGACCAGGGACTATTAGCAAAACCGACACATAACCATATAATCAGACTAGCTCCACCGCTTATTATATCAACTTCACAAATTCATGAATGTGCTGAAATTATTAGAAAAGTTATTCTAACTTACTGTAAATGAATCTAAATATATTGTATTGGGGCATTGTGCCACATCATGATACATGCAACTGTTAAATTCAGCCCATTCTCAGAGTGTTGGAACAATAAACAATATGTACATGTTTAATGAACAAGCGTATGTTATTTCGATTGATTTTCTTACAGAGATGATGAATTCATTGGCAACAATATTCTCCAGTACTTCAAGGGTAATAAACATGCGTTTTTGGCACTCTTTTGAAGCCCGGAAACGTTGAAAGGTTAGCAAAAATGGACTACGGCCTTTTAGTTAACTAGGAATACAATTTAATTATTATAAAAGAAAAACAGACACATAAATAATACCTCGAATAAAGAAAATCAAATTGAAGCAGTATTTGGCAGAAAAAAACAGCAGCAACGTTGTGAAAGAACGAGTTTTGGTAGCCTAATCGTGACAATGCTAGTCACAAATGCAAGAAAAAAAAGGACTTCGATGCCTTGAAAATTTCCGAAATCGAATGTTTTTATTCTATGGATTTGAAAGAGAGTTCGACTTACTTCGGAACTTTTCACGGCATCAGAATCCCACTGCAGATACTAAAGATTAAAATTTAAACTCAACACATCTACTTTAACTTAGGTGTGTTGCAGAAAGTATTAGCTAATCCAATTTTAGTACACAAGTAACGACAGCAATCACCTAAAAATGCTTCCGTGAATATATATTTTGTAAATTATGAGTGCACGAAAAAAAAATGGACAGAAACAAAAATTTAGGCTTTCAGTTATCGCGAAATATTGTTTTGTAAACAATATTAATGATGAAATGAATGAAATGAAATAAAGAACACAGCGGAAAAGAAAGTATTGATACATATCCCGGGTAAAAATATTTGGTCTTGATTCTGTCTTGGGTAAAGACCAATCCAAGACAATTCCAAGTCATTCTGTATGTCTAGCTCGTGAGACGGAACCAGACTATTCTTGATGTCTTAGGACAAATATTTTTGACTTGAAGACAAAAATTTATGTCTTGAGACCGAGGCCTCTGAGGGTCATCACTAATCCGCTTTAAACTTTATAGAATGTTTACATTATTTATCTTTATGGTATTTATTGTTTATGTGTTAATAATTTCATTTATCTGCAATAGCTATGTTGTTTGGTTGGTGAAGGTAAAAATGTTGTCCATTTTTTCCTATCTCCAACAGTTCACTAGATACTTCTTAGTCTAGGAGCCGGGGGGGGGGCGCCGCGGCGGGGCCGATAGGGGTAACGGGCTCCACCCAAGTGCTTTTTATATATTTTCACCCGCTGAACACGAATTTCGAGGGTGGCTTGTCTAAAAATCAATGGTTAATTAGTTATTAACAATTTAATTGTTTAAACCGCTATAAATAGTTTATTATCAGGCTTACCAGCATTCTATAAACGGCCATACATTCCTTATCTCTTGCAGAACACGTACGGACAATATAGCGGTCAAATTAAAATCAGGATATCTCGACTTCCATCAAACATTTTTCAAATCTGAAAGAACATACGTGTTCTGCAAGAGATAAGGAATGTATGGCCGTTTATAGAATGTTGGTGAGTCTAATAATAAACTATTCATAGTGGTTTAAACAATTAAATTGTTAATAACTAGTTAACCATTGATTTTTAGACAAGCCACCCTCGAAATTCGTGTTCAGCGGGTCAAAATACATAAAAAGCACTTGGGTGGAGCCCGTTACCCCTATCGGCCACGACACCCCCCCCCCCCCCCCTGGCTCCTAGACTATCTAGAAAATGACAGTTTTAATCTTTTCATCAAAAATTGTATATGCCTGCAGTTGTTGAGACAGACAGGTTCCGAATTTCTTATTTAAAAATGACTTATTAGAGAATTAGAAGTTATATTGGTTGTAAAATTTTAATCCTCAGCAGATGTCAACTGCTTGGTCCTCACCTAGCTACCTGATTCCTGGAAATGGCAGGCCCTGCCGTTGGGGTCCATAGTTCATAGAGGCCGGAGTATAATGGACAATAAAATTTACAAACTAAAACTTGTTTTGTTAAAGCCACAAACTGGCAACATAATTTTCTTTAAAAGCAATTCGTTATATTTATCAGGACTTACACTTCTTGCCTTGAAACAAGTCAACCTGGCCTTGTCTTGGCTCAGTCAACAGTCATAAATGCAAGCAAAGTCTGTATATCTCCAATGTCTAGCTGGTGAGACGGAACCAGAGATCATGGTCCTAAAGACATATTGAAGACATTCAAGACAAAATCAAGACCAAATGTTTTTACCCGGGATTGTATTAAAAAGACTAAGTTAATCCTTAACAGGAAAACCAACGTGCGGGGCACACAGAATTTATTGTAAATATTCAGTACATTGTCCCTTAGCTCAGTGGGGACACTGTGGACCCTGTGGGCTGATATACGAGTGATCGCTGGTTCAAGTCTCGACGCATGCACTTTTTATTAACTTTTTTCGAATTAACCTTGACCACGCATTCGTATGAATTCACACGCACTTAATTCGCGCTGCCTCAATCCATCTATCTGCGTCTCAATTGGTTTAAACGAATCAGAAACCATGATTTATGCGCATTCAAAAATGTAAATTCGCCTTAATTCGTAGCAATTCTTTCTTTTTTGCAGGGTATACAAAAGAGAAGCACTTGCCAAAGTAAAGTAGTATTGCTTTGGAAATTAATTTGAGAAGCAACTTCGGAGACCGTGTGGTCTTGTGAGTTCCATGTTATGTACTGAGGTGAAAATTCTTTTGAAGTAAACGGGTTACTGCAGTCACGTAGCACAGATGAACAAGTAAACATAACGACATCACTTCCATCTTTTTAGAAAAAATTAACTCTCAGTATTATTACTATATAACAGTTTACTCAAACCGAAAAATCTTTGAAATTATTTTTTTGTAAAAATTAGGTTATGTCATATGATACACAGTACTTGGAAGTCTAAACGTAAATTTGCCGATTTAGTATTGCAAACTTTGTGAATAATATTATGAATTTGGCTTTCATTTTTCTTCATCTTGACAGCCAGAATAATCGAATTATCAAAGTTGAAAATGTAGAAGCTAAATACCTCACTCTGATTCGATTCGGACAGCCACCATCTGTAATCTATTCGGATTTCTCAGTTAATTTTGAATTAGCCTCAGTTTGGATTTCCAAACTGAACATTTCAAATCTCGATCTAAGCTCTTGCTTCAATCCGGTTCACTGTGGACGTGAACCATCTGTAATATATTCAGATTTCGCAGATAATTTTGAATTGGCCTTAGTTCGGATTACCAAGCGAAACTTTTCAATCCATTTTAATTCTGACATTATTTAACTGTAATCCATTCGGATTCACAAGTTCATTTTGAATTGGTCTCAATTCGAACTTTTCAAATTTCAAACTATGTTGCTACATCAATCTGTTTCAATGTTAGCTAGCATAGCTATATGGATAAGGTTTGAACCCGCAGCGATTACAAATTTTAATATCATTTAAGCGTGAACATAAATATGAATAATAATAACATTTCTTTTTCGTTTCAACATCGGTCACTGATTTCCCAACTGAGCTGAATAAATCACGATCGAGTAACAATCAGTCCGGTATTCCCAACTGAAACCATTTCATTGTCTACTTGGAGTTCCGAATTCCCAGCAAAAAAGAAAGCATTGTTACGAATTGAATTGAAAAGATTAAGTCACCCCGTAAATCCTGCATTGCAACAATGATACATTGGACCAGTGTGTCAATGCGTGTAAATTCGAGAAAACGGTATTTCAATTTTATAACTTTCTATACGTCAATGTATCAGCCGCAAACGCTTCAACATTGGTCAATGCGTCTGAATTCGTGGGAGTAAAATATACACTCGGATTCACCCAAATTCGTCACGGCTCAGTCGGAACACTGTCGAATGACACAAGAGGGATCGCTGGTTCAGGTCTCGACGCATGCACTCTTTATTAATGTTTTTCGAATTGACGTTGCAAAACTTTTGCAACTCACAAGGTCCCAATTTATTAGATTTTATAGTTTTTCCGATTGTGTTCTGGGGATTTTTATAAGGACGTTCGCACCCCTAATCCCAACCGACCGCTTCGACCCAATGCCTCCACACCCCTGTCCCTTAATTAACACTCTGACCCCGAAGTCCCCAGAATTTTGAATTATTATCTCCAGTATGTCCATCGATGCCACAAAACTTCTTGCTATTTTGAACTTTTAAAATCCTATCCGCTTATAAACCCGAATAATCCCATTGAACACCCTTTAGACCGAATTATCCACTACCCCTGAATTACACCTTATGACCCTAGTTCCAACCAAAAAGACATTTTCCTTATTGATTTTTCCCTTCATTCCATTTTTTTTGTAACCTAAATTTGTTTTCATTTATTTTTAACGTAATATTTATTTCATACTTTTTTTCACGGAACAAAAATGTTAGTTCATGGAGCTTTTTTTTATTTCAAAAATGAAACTCACTTTGTTTATTTTTGGATGAATAAGAAATTTATGTTGTTGATCAATTTTGTAATTCAGGCCTAAGAATTATGAATAAACCAGACTGATAGTTTTATTAAAATTCTTTTAGATTTTCATTTTAGAGTATTCCCATTAAGGATTGAATTTAGTATTTAGTTACTTTATGTTGGGAGTATAAGGTGATTTATGTTTACTATGCTATAAGGTCCAGTCATGAAGCTCCGTGCAAGTAAAGTATTACCCATGTTCCCAGACTGCGGAACATTGAGTCTTTTGCGACAGAATCCGTTGTATTGAATTTGATTAATTTAGTAAACTTACCTTCGGTAAAAGACCTGTTCGGTCCTTTCCGGGGAGGAGGGAGTTGCGACGTTGCAAAATTTGCGAACTCACAAAGTCCCAATTCAGTCGATTTTATAGTTTTTCTGATTGTGTTTTGAGGACTTTTATAATGACGCCTCGGGAACTGCACGGTATTCCACGACTAGGGACTGTAATATTAAGGGCTGTATTTTTAAGGACTGATTTCGCTTTGTTTTGTTTATTTTTCTGTTGTGCAATCTACGGATAGTTACTGATGGCGAGAGGCTTCGAGGGACATCTTGGATACCCGGAACTATAGAGGACATTGAAATAATCATAGATGCTCGACGAAGGCAGAATGCCGAGCTTCAGGGCATTTTAATTCTCCTGCTGAAACAAGGACAACCAACTAGCGCTTTGACGAGTACGTCAGCCCCAGGAAGACTTTTGTTGAGTTTCCGACTGGATTCGAGGAATATTCTAAGCCATTCCAAAAATACCAAATTCTACTTCTTCACCTTGCATGACTAGTGGGAGCTCTATAGCCCAGGCCCGGACTATTACTATTGGGACTACTGGTACCACAGGAGATCGTTTGCAGATGTCAAGATGATTTTGGGCTCCAACCGGCGCCAATACATAGATCTTACCGGAGAGTGAGGAGAATAATTATCCACCAATTAAGCTACTTTTGGTTGGTCAACTTGTCGAAAATAGGGGATAGAATGAACTACTTGGATAGCTATCACAGAAAGTAGCCAGCACTGAGGAGACGAGAGGAACGAGCCGAGAACACGCCGAGAGTCATCCTCTTTTCCTTTGGTGTTCTCGAGGCCACAAGTCGCGTGATTTGAAAATAATTCTAGTTTTTGCTGAGAGAGTAACTGGAAATTTAGCTGTTCTTTCTCGGTAAGACTTAAATGCTTTAAATAGATCCAGTCCGGGATAGTAGTTCAACACGTGGATGTCATTTTGTGATTGTGATTTTGCTTTTATGGAGCTTTCGTTTTTAGTAAATTTCGGATATTTTGCTGTAGTGATTTTGCTCTTATGGAGCCCTTTTTAGGAATATATTAATGTCACGTGGCCGGAACTCAGTTCTGTGGCTGGGCCTATCCTCAGAGTCGAATTTTTCTCCAGATTATTGATTTTGTACATTATTGATGTTATTTTCTGTAATTGATTTTATGCTTACTCCCGATTCATTTTTCCGAATGATGTTGTGACTTTTTTATTAATGAACTCTTATTTTTTATTTTTGATTGCTATTGATTTTACTCGATATCATGCCTATTATGTTCTGCTCATCTGATTTTATGTTGATATCTATGCTCTGATTTTTGTGTGTAACATTTTCTGATTGATTTGCGGGCTTTGAGGTTACCCTTTTGTTAAATTGCGATTTCCCCTTTCTGGTGAATTATGACTCCCCACTTTTGAATGATTATGACTACCCCTTTTGTTAAATTATTATTACTTTTTTCTAGTGAGATATGGCTCCCCCCTTTTAGTTAATTATGACTACCCCTTTTGTTAAATTATGATTACTCCTTCCTAGTGAACTATGACTCCTCCCTTTCGGATAATTATGACTATCCCTTTTGTTAAATTATCATTACTCCTCTCTAGTGAACTACGACTCCCATCTTTTGGTTAATTATGACTATCCCTTTTGTTAAATTGTGATTTTCAGTTACCCTTTTCGATTTTTAATTATGGCAACCCCTACTGAAAATGACTTCCCCCTAGAGTTTTGTTTACCCTTTCGGTTAACCTTTTTAAATTCTGATTGTTGAATATGAACACCCCCTAGAGTTTTGTTCACCCCTTCGGTTACCCTTTTTGAATTCTGATGGCAGAATATGTCTACCCTTCAGAGTTTTGTTTATCCTTTTGATTCCCTTTTATTTTTATTTTATTTTATTGAAAATGGCTATCCCTTGGAGTTTGGTTACCCCTATTCTCTCTGTAATAAAATCATGATCATGTCTACGGACATGATTACGCCCCCCTACGTTTAATTTGCGATTGTGTAACCTCGAATACTGAGTCGAGATTCATTAAACATTACTTTTGTTTTGTTACATAAACTGATCTTAGAGTAGCGTCGTGAAGTTAACCAACGAAATGGCTTAATCTATTATCTATAACTTAGGTTAGGGCAAATAGTTAACTGTAGGTAATTTTTATTTAACTTTGAAAATGTATATTCTTTTGAAGGAACTTCACATTTGGGATTTCTTTACTTTTGCCATCGACCACCCCCTCTACCATTATCCAGACTCAAGGGACTGGGCTAGCAATATTTTGATCCGGTATACTGCAGTTTACTGATATGTTGGATTTGGGTTTGAGCTTTATGGTATTTTTGCGGATTTTGATTTTTTTTTTGTAGATTTTATGCGTTTTGCCCTTTTATATTTTTTGCTGTTTTTGAGTGCCTACGTATAGCCTGGCTCCCAGCATATTGATTTGAGAATTTGCTTTTGAGTATTTAGAGCCAGTAGGTGCAGTACCGAAGGTAGGCGTTAATTTTATTTAGTTGAATAAAGTAATATGCTCACACCCTGACCACCCATCCATGGGAATTCACATGCATTCAATTCAGGCCGGCTCGATTCATCTAAATGCGTCTCAATTCATTGAAACGAATCAGAAAACGGGATTCACGGGTATTCATAAATGTTAGTTCGCTCCAATGCGTATCAATTCATTTTTTTTGCTGGTTTGAGCCGAATAGATCACGACCGCCTAACAACCAGTTGGGTATATCAAATTGAAACAATTCTATTATCTGCTTTGACTGTGGAATTGGACTGAATAGATCACAACCGCCGAAGAACCAGTTTGGCATTCCAAATTTAAGCAAATTTATTTTCTACTTATACTTGCAAACTGAGCCGAATAGGTATACAAACAAATTCAATCCGATTCAGTCTCGTGAACCGTGACAATAACAGAACTGATCCGGATTGATTATTTTTCAATCCGGTTCAAATGATCCCTTTATGTAGGGAATCACTTTCTTCGGCTCGCCATCATTGTGATTCCCATGTTAGTTACTATTGTCGTATTTTTTGTATATTATGGGACATCAGAATGGGACGGGCCACCATGGTAAGACAGGATACTCGATTTTCTTGTAAAGTATCTGGTTTAGAAATTCTGAATTAGAAATCTGATTAGAAATTCACGGAGCAAGTCTTCTTTATTCATAATGTGTCCCCTGAGGGGTTACATGACCTCCGTTTTTTTACAAGCCCATTTACAAACTTTATATTATCTCATCCTTAGTATTTAAAAATATTTACATCAATTCTTATATCTATCTCCTTACTTCTATATTAATATAGCGTAATTTTATTGTCGAAAGAGTGAGCGAGCGATCAAAAGCGAAAGAGCGAGAGAGTGAGAGCAAGTCCATCTTAATCTACTTAAACTACTACATAGTAACTACTTACAGTTCCTTTCGCTTTTAACCTAGGCGACTTCCATTTCCTTTTTCCTTCTCTTTCACTTCTCTTCTATCTCATTCTCATTTTTCCATTTTTCCACATCCATTCTGTCATTTTTTCTCATTCTCCCCTCTGGCCCCCTCCATCTTCTCTATCCGTTCCATCCTCCCCTAGAATCTCTACCACACTCTCTTTCCAGCTCCCCTTATCTACCATTCATCTCCTACATCGTTCCCATACATGAACCCATGTTTCCTACTCCCTTTCACATATTCTGCACTTTCTGTTCTCTTCCTTTTCTCAAAACATCCCCTCCCTTACCTCGTTTCCCAATCGGAATCTTGCTATTCTGGTCCATCATCTCTCTCACCATCCCTTTTCTAAATACTTTGGTACTTCTCCTTCTTCATCATCTTATACCATTCATTATATTTTGATTTCTCAAGAATTCCCCATCTTTCCATTAATTGTCTTTTCCTGACCCTTCCCTCCAATTCTTCATATCTTACTACATTCTCCTCTCCTATATCTCTAGCACTTAAAAACTATTCGCTCTCTTCTTCCCATCTTGTTAGTTCTACCGCTCTGTCTCTCCTTTTTTCTACCTTCTTTAAACACTTTTTCGCTAACTCCCCTCCCTTTTTCTACCTTGACTTCGTCTTAAATTGACATTCTCTCTTACCCGCTCGAGTACCTAATTTATCCCTTCACGCTTCTTCTCTCACCATATATTCAGGCGAACTTCAGTCTACCCCTAGCGTCCACCTTATTTACCTTTCTTGTAAACTCTCAATCTCTTTCCTTCTCTTCCATACCCATATCTCTGCTCAATAACCTAATACTGGCCATACTAGCTTATCAAATAACCATATTCTTCTTCTCACATCCTTCTTGACCCTTCTTTTTCCTATTCCCCATATCTGCTTCATTATCCCTGCCGCTTTTTTTATTCTTTCTCTTACATGAGCTCTATGATTTCCATTCATTTGCAAGGTATATCCCAAATATTTAAACTCCTTTACTTCTTCTAACTTCACTCCCTTCCATCACCCAATCCATTCTTTCTTTCTTCACACTCCTTTTCTGAACCTCATTATTTTTGTCTTTTCTACATTTAAATTCAACTTTGTCTCATCTAAGTATTTCACCAATCCTGTAATTAAGCCAGTCATCCCTTCTTCCTTCTCTGCGATCAACACTATATCGTCCGCGTATGCCAGTATATATATCTTTTCCTCTTCCATCCTAACTCCTCTCCATCGCTTTCTCTCCATTTTTTGCTCTAAGTCTGAGATTAATGTATTATAAATTTCCACTACTCTCTTCATTAGGCCCTCTTGTATCCTCCTTTTCATAATAATTTTTTCTATATTGACTCGTTCCAATGATTGAAACGCCGCCTTTAAGTCCACGAATATTGCTCGCATTGCCCTTTTCTCCCTTTGAATCCTTTTATTAATCAGATAATTCAGAACATATATGTTATCCATCATCCCACATTTCTTCTCTGAACCCTGTCTAGATCGGTGGCTCTATCTTCTTTTCGTCAACTTCTTTCTCTAATCTCTCCGACAAAACAGTTACATTTACCTTATACAATGTTGGCATCAGCGTCACACCCTTATAATATCTAACCTTCTCCCCTTTACCTTTCCTTACTATAGGTACCACAAAATCTTTTTTCACAACTCTGGCCACCCTCTCCTCTCAACACTATTACGCATTATCCATGCTCGTTCCTTTAGTTCTGTCCCCCAATATTTCCAGGCTTCATTTGGAATCTCATCAATAACAGGTGCTTTTCCATCTTTCATTATTCCTAACACCTTGAATATTTATGGAATATTTATTCTCGCCCGTATTTTTCTCCTTTCCTAACTTTTCTCTCTACCCTTCCTAGCAAATCCATGAAATATTTTTTCCATTCTGCCATTTCAATATCCTGGTTTACTCTTTTTCTTCTTTATCTCTCTTTATTCACCACCTTTCAAACCCCACTTCCGTCCTAGCCTTCTCCACTTCTTCCTCAAACTCTTTATTCTCCTTCTCGTTCTTTTGATTACACAGCTCAGCATACTCATTTTTTCTCCTATATTCTTTTCCACTACTTTTTTCTTTTCTCCATTGTCTTAATTCCTTTCTGAACTTCTTCTTTTTTGCTTGTGCATTCCAATCCTCTTTTCATTTCTCCTATCATTATTTTCATCTCCTTCTCCACATTG
This sequence comes from Andricus quercusramuli, assembly GCA_932178445.1. Taxonomy (NCBI): domain Eukaryota; kingdom Metazoa; phylum Arthropoda; class Insecta; order Hymenoptera; family Cynipidae; genus Andricus; species Andricus quercusramuli. Next base: position 4,296 of record CAKNXH010058716.1, on the reverse strand, counting down.
CCCTCTCCCATTTTGATATTTCTGACCTTTTATTTAAACTGTTCTTTTCCTTCCATTGACCAACCCATTTTCCTACTCTTTTTACCTTTGATTCCTTCTTATCCACATTGTTATTACTTTTTTCTCCCTCTGTTGTCACTATTATAGGAAAGTTATTCGAATCTATATAATCCCGTACCTTTAGTTTCTTAACCTTCTTACCTCATCATCCAGTATCACATAATCAATTATTGTTCGCCTTTCTCCTCCTGAGCGTGTAAATTCCCCTTTCTCATCTCCCTCTATATTACCGTTTAAGATAAACCATCCCAACTTCTCCAAGATCCTTAACCATTTCTTTCCCTCTCCATTCAGTATCTTGTCCCTGGATTTCCTTCCTCGCTCTCATCCCATTTTCCATCCTCCTCTATCTCCTAATCTTGTATTGAATTCCCCCTTCCCCTATTATAAACCTGATCTCTTCTTTATTTTCATCCATCATTTCTTTTATTCACTCTGATTTCTCCTGCTTATCACTGTTTACATAAACATTCACTATCTTCCACTTCTCTACTCTCATCTTTACCTCTTCTACTATCAATCTTTTTTTAATTCATTCTCTTGGCATTCTGATTTTGCCACTTGTAACCTCTTGGTATCCTTCCCTTTACTCTTTACCATCTATTCTCATCTAGCCACGTCACTATCATTATTACTACATCCCACTGTGCTGAATTTCTCATAAATTCCCTATGCTTTTTATACAATCCGGCTTCATTCCTGTAAAACATCCTCCATTCTTCCCTACTTTCACTTATCGTCTTTTTTTGCTTCTTACTATTTCTTATTTTCCTATCTCCCGTTCCTATCTCTTCTAGTTTCCCGGCACCTCATTTCTAACTATCTCTTGCCTTTCTCCGACCCAATCCTACCATAAACCTTCTAGCTGTATTCTAACATACTTAACCGACGTTCTTCTTCCCTTACTTCTTTCCTCTTCAGCTATTTGCCTTAACTTATACTGCATATTCTTTCCGGCCCATGTCAAATCATCCTCTGTTCTCTTCGAGCTGCCATATAACAACCTCTTCTTTGTCATCACTTCCCTCTTATGTTCCCATCTCTTTTGTTTCACAAGTACCATTATTTCTCCTTTCCACATTTCCTTCCCCACACTTCGAATTTCCTCTATCTCTACTTTAGCATCTCTCCTTTTGGGCACATTTCTACTCCTTCCTTCAATTCCTTCCCTTCTGATCTTAGACTTCTTATCACTATGTTTCTCCTTCTTTCGTCTCTTTCTTTCCTTTCTAATCTTCTTCCTATTTCCCTTAGCCTTTCCCTCTCATTATTCCCACTCTCTCCTGCGCCAAACTCCCGTTTTGATTTTCCTATCTTCACTATCCTACCGTCCAACGGTGCTACCTTTTTATTATGCTCCTCCTGTTTTTCTAATCTTTGTTCTGAAGACTGCATCCTTTTTCCCAAATTTTCCCTAACTTCTCCCCATTTTAGCACCTCTTTTCTGAGTTCGGCCATTCCTTTCCTAATTTCTTGTCTTATTTCCTCTCCTCTTTCTTCCTGCCTTTTTTCGTACATCTGCATTACATCTATCATCATTTCATGCAATTCTTCTAACTTTAACTTTTCAACTCCTTTCGGCCCTTTATGTTCAACTTTGTCTTCGGCCTTTCCCTTCTCTTTCTCCCCCGCATGATTTTGATCTTTTCCTGGTGGTGTTCTGATCATTTTCGAGTTTTTCAAGGTGGATCCTACTTCTATCTTATCTTCGCTACTCCCTCTTCCCGCTCTATCCTGCTTCCTATTTATAAACCGTTCGATTCAGCCGAAACTATCAACCCGCAATCTCTCCCTCTCTATCGTTTTTCTATATCGACCCCTTCTTTTTGTCTTCCTTTTTGGCGTGCAAAATACTTTCTCGTCTGAATCCATCAAAACGTAAGTTACGTACCGCGTAGCTACTGTTTCCATGCCGCTACCTCACCCTGCTACCGTACCTTCTTCTGTGCTTCTCTCTTTCTATCCCTCCCTGTCGCCGCTACCTTGCTTTTCCTTTCTCCCTACCCCGCTCTTCTTGCTAAAAAAGCTAACCTCTTAGCCCACCCAAAATTCCCTCAGTCTCTCAAAATAACACACAACTCTTCACTTTAATTCTTTTCAACATACAAACCCTCACTCACAAAACGCTCTAACACACTCCTCCCATCAACAAACCTCAAATTCCACTGCAAACTCACTACAATAGAGTATTTCCGTTAAGCTATAAAATTGCAAAATGGCCAAAAGGTTCAGGGATACCATTGCATTGTATACATTGCGTCGCATGTATTATCTTAGTTAATGAACTGTGTTTATCGGCAAATTAAAAATGTCCTGTGAATACTTTTTGAGTTCATCTGGCGGAGTGTAGGTCCGTTATTGTGACAAACTAAGTGCAGTTGACAATTTAGATCCCTACGCTCTGAAAAGTCAGGAATTTTCGACAAGCATTACTAACGTACCCGTAGTGGGTGAGATCGATCTTTTATCGTATTTTACGGTAAACCATGGTTATTACACTTCCAAACAATTGAAAGCTTATAAAACCTTGGAGGCTTTTAAGTTTTACCAAGCCGGTCCCCTTTAAAAAGCGGAGTGCAAGAAGGTAGATGACGACTTTCTAGTGCGTGGTGAGGTTAGTATCGGCATGTTTATTTTCCATTAAGGGCATGAATTCTTATATCAAAACATTTATATCAAAGTAAATTTTGTTTAGTAATGTTTCATCAAATTTTGTATTTATTTAATAATAAAACTTAGTTGAAAAGTAGTATACAATTTTGAACATATTGACAGATTATTAAAATTTGAGGTTGACTTTTTCTAATAAATGTAGAAATTATTTGCAAAATTAAAAATATATGCACTGCTGCAAGTTGAACATTCTCAAAGCTTGAACAGTAACAGTGCATATCTTTTTACTTTTGCAAATATTGTTCAAAATTATATGCTATTTTTCAAATAAGTTTTATCATTAAATAAATACAAAATCTAGTGACACATTATAAAACAAAATATACTTCAATATGAATATTGTGATATAAGAATCCATGAAGTTATTACAAAATTAACGTGGCAATACTAACCTTACCGCGCACTGGAAAGTTATCATCCACCTTCTTGCACTCTACTTTTTGAACAAATCCGGCTTTGTGAAACTTAAAAGCCTTCAAGATTTTATAAGCTTTTAACTGTTTGTAAGCTTGATAACTATGGGTTATCGTAAAATACGATAAAAGATCGATCTCACTCACTACAGTTAGATCAATATTGTTTGTGGAAAATTCCTCCCTTTTCAGAGCGTTGGGATCTAAATTTTCAATTGCACTTAGTTTATCATTATAACAGCCTTTCACTTCACCAGATTAGTTCAAAAAGTATTCAATGGACATTTTTAATTTGCCGATAAACGCAATTGTTCAACTAAGACAATACACGCGACGCAATGTATAGAATGCAATGGTACCTTTTATGCTGGAAACGGAATTCTTTAAAGAGAATGTCACATATATATACCTACCTCCGTAGGTGCCTCAAGCGCAGGAGTCCACCGTAGGTGCCTCAAACACAGGAGTCCCCCGTAGGTGCCTCGAGCGCAAGAGTCCCCCGTAGGTGCCTTAAGCGCAAAGAGATCGCTGACTCATTTTCAAGGCTCCTCAAAATCGACTTCTATTCCCAAGGCTAGTCCCCTCGCCATGGAGATCATACCTTGGCACGTAACCAGCCTCTTCTGAGGGGACCTACAGCTTAATGTGGATTCCAAATCACCGGAGACCCGGTTAAAGTACGTAGAGAAATGTCCATTGGTACTTGCTCAGGGATCGAACCCCAGTCTTCCGACCAGTGATGCCAATGTGGTCGCCTTGAGCTACTGCGCTTGCGTTAGGGTCGTGCGCTGGTTGGCTGAAATTGACACGGAATTCAAAATGAGTATTAAATACAATTATTTTTATTGAAATAAATAGTTATTCTTGTTGGAAAGTGTATTTTTAAATGTCACATTTCGTAGTTTCAGCTTTCTCTTCAGTAGTGCGCTTAGCTTAGGTCCCACATAGAGCCATATCTTTGTCAATCAGCTGGCCGATGTGACGGTCAAACCGTCGAAGACACTTTTGGGGTAACACAGGCCTAGAGAAGGCATTTTCCCTAACGCTTGTCATCTTTGCTATTCTTGACAGTTAGCTGCGGCGAACAGCACTGTCCATTCTTCACAGTGTTCACAGATCGTGGGAGCTGGCGGCCCCCACCACGACTCCC
>CAKNXH010058715.1:77054-98717 GCA_932178445.1 Andricus quercusramuli | reverse complement strand
TATATATATATATATATATATATATATATATATATACGTATGTATTTGAGTATGTAGAACCAGTGGTTGCGTAAGGAGGGGCGTTGGGGCGGTCCGCCCCGGGTGCCAAGCTCCAAGGGGTGCCAATAAGGGACAATAATTGGTGACAAAACGAAAGAGTCACACCGCATCCGCCCCGGGTGCCAACCCATGCAACGCCGCCACTGTGTAGAACATGGGGTTGCCAACTTAAAACGGAGCAAAGATTTATCCTTCTTGAAACGGCACATTCTTCAAAACTTATCCGAATCGGCACAGTTTTCTCGGCTCGCGCGAATCGGCACAGTTTTCTGCACCCGGCCGAATCGGCACAGTTTTCAGCGCTCAGCGGAGTCGGCACAGTCCTTCTCCCAGCCGACGAATTTATTATCTATTTTTTAAAAATACTCCGTATTAACAGCTCCTAAAATAAAAAAGACCTTAAATTCTGTGATAAAATTAGGGGAAGATAATCCAAAAAATTTGAAAAAACTAACGTTGTGTACAAATTTTGTTGTAAAAACTGCCCAGCAGTCTATACCGGAGAAACAAAAAGAGCACTGAAAACACGTATTAATGAACATATAAATAATAAAAATATAGAAAACGTTGTGAATATACATAAAAAACTTCACAACACGAGTTTGATTGGAAAAATGTTAAAATTCTCGACACAGAAATTAACTATAAAAAAAAGAATAATTTCTTAAATGATCAACATTAAATTAGATAAAACTAGCATTAATAAAAAAGAGGATATTTACTCTTTAAATACAGCTTATTTTACTGTACTTAGAGCATTTAATTTGAATATTTAGAAAAACACAATATATAGGTATAAAGATCTGTGTATGTATGATTCAGATATACTTTGTGTACGTGCGACAGCTATAACTGTGATTTTATATAAATACTTGTTCCCAAAGTTCATATTTCCTTACAAATTTATACCGTTGACTTGGCATGATGAATATGGTAGGCCGAATTACACACAAGTTTCCGAATCGAATCGTAATAGCACAGAAAAGTTGCTACTCGTCGCCCTGATCGCAATAACAATTTTTTTCCTTAAATCGGTGCATATCTTCCGGTCGCACATCGCGTTCGAAGTTTCGAAAAAACGTCAAAAATTGAACAGGTTTTGGGATTTTTTCTTAGTAAGTTATGGTATAGTAATCAAATTTCGTTCGAAATCAGTATGTGACCTCTTCTAAATATCCTTTGACTAAAAAAAAACTTCCCCTTCTCATCCCACTCTCCTGTAAGGGTGAGGGGAGGGGCAAATATAGTAAAAAGGAGCCATTTCAAGGTCGTTATTTTCCTCGTATGAAGTGTGCTGGTGCGATCGGCTAAGGCGTTAAAAGCGTTAAAATATATTATATTTAGAATAGTATAACGTAAATATACATCAGCCGCCATATGATGGGATGAGAGGGGGAGGTGAGCCTCAGCGAGGGTTGACCAATGGCCAAGCTAGGTGGGCGGCAGCCGGTTCTAGGAATTCACCTTACCACTGCGCGCAACGTGCCAACCAGCCAAGTCGAGGAGTGTCGAATTTTAGTGTTTTACTGTGCATTTTAGTGTTGATTAGAGAAGGAGTTTGATTGACAATAACGTCGAGGACGCTCGGTCAAAAATTTCATTGTCCGTTATTTGGACGGCCTAAAAGTCAGAACAAACAGATTCTTCCTTCACATGCTGATGTTTTGCTACACTGCCAGCATGTTAGACATTATTTGGCCCTGGCTTCGGCCATTCCAAAATAGGATGTCAGCTTTTCTGCAGTAGCTTATGTCGTTGCTGATGATATAGAGTCTATTTACACTAAGGCATCTTTGCCAAAGGTCTCTCGCACGAGAATTATACAAGCTATGAAAACTCTTTACGATAAGTATTACTACATCCGTAACAAGTTAAACAGGGACAAAAAATACCTGGAAACACAAAAAGAGTACACATAATACATTTCTGACTGTCAAATAAAGTTTTTTGACTATCAGAAATGAATGGGGTATACTCTTTTTGTGTTTTCAGAATTCAGGTATTTTTTGTCCCTGTTTAACTTGTTAAGGATGTAGTAATACTTATCGTGAAGAGTTTTAATAAGTTGTATAATTCTCGTGCGAGAGACCTCTGGCAAAGATGCCTCAGTGTAAATGGACTCTATATCATCAGCAACGACATTAGCTACTGCAGGAAGAATCTGTTTGTTCAGACTTTTAGGTGGTCCAAATAAAGGACAATTAAATTTTTGACCCAGCGTCCTCGGCGTCACTGTCAATCAAACTCCATCTCTAATCAACACTAAACTGCACAGTAAACACTCAAATTCGACACGTCTCGACTTGTCTGGTTGGCACGTTGCGCGCAGCGGTAAGGTGAATTCCTAGAACCGGCTGCCGCCCACCTAGCTTGACCATTGGTCAACCCTCGCTGAGGCTCACCTCCCCCTCCCATCCCATCCTATTGCAGCTGATGTATATTTACGTAATACTATTCTAAATATAATATATTTTAACGCTTTTAACGCCTTAGCCAATCGCACCAGCACACTTCACACGAGGAAAATAACGACCATAAAATGGCTCCTTTTTACGATATTTGCCCCTCCCTCACCCTTACATGAGAGGGGAGTGAGAAGGGGAATGTTTTTTTTAGTCAAAGGATATTTAGAAGAGGTCACATACCGATTTTGAACGAAATTCGAATAATATAACTTACTAAGAAAAAATCATAAAACGTGTTCACTTTTTGACGATTTTTCGAAACTTTGAACGCAATGTGCGACCGGAAGATATGGTCCGATTAAAAAAAAAAATTATTGCGATCAGGGCGACGAGTAGCAACTTTTCCGCGCTATTACGATTCGATTCAGAAACTTTCGTGTAATTCGGCCCACCCTAATGATGAAAAAAAAAATAAAATTTTAAAACTCTTGACTAGTTAACAATGTTGTTAACCAATTTTCAAACAAGGTAAATATCCTTATAAATGGATTTTGAAGAAAAAGTTTTATAATTCGTCGTTGTAAATTTTGGTATAACCGTGTTTTTAATAAACTTCTAGCCTGATGAAGTCAGCGCACCAATGCTGACGAAACGTCGCTTTTGAGAAAAAACAGAAAAATTGGAGTTTTTTCTTTACATCCAACTCATTTGGCCCTACAAGATCAAAAAAGTACTTGAAATAACTTTAACATGGAGGGCGATAAAGTTAATTCAAGGATAAACTTGTTTATTATTCCGGGAACTATTCTGTGTTTGCTTTTAAATTCAGCAAGCTATGTTCTAGAAGCGCGGAAGCGAAAATCTTCATGGCTAACCTCTTTTTGCGCTTGAAATGCTCATCTGCGTATGTCTTGATCGTGAACAATTAGCCCCTTATCAACTGCTTTTTTTTAACTTTTCTAATGCAATTTCACATATCCCAGAAACTTTTTGTCTATAAGTACGCCTGTATGGAGAGTGTGGGACCAAAGTATTAATTATTTTACTGAAAGAACTTTTCTGAGTTTTTGATGTGCACTCTCAAGACTTAAATTTTTCTTTTGATGTGTAAACATCTTAAACCTCGATATGGGGAGCCGCGCCTGATTCAAATGAAACATCGACTAGAAAGTGTAACGCAGGCCTCTGACACACGCGCTGTGTCCCATGTCACAGAATTCTCTTTCTCTCTCTCTATCGCTCGCCCCCCCCCCCCCCCGTATCCCCTCTCCCTCCCTCGCCCTCTCAAACGAATAATAATTGTTTAAACAATTATAAATTATTTAGAAATAGGAGGAAAATATCCTGTGTCTAATTTGATAAAAGAAACTCTTCTTTCTGTTTGAAGAGGACGACTACACAAGTTTTAGAAAATGTAAAAAACAACAAAATGTTCAACAGTTTTGATGGATATCCGTTTTGTTTGTGTTTTCAATGTCATCGGAAGATTTGTTTCAGACAATTTTTTAATAATGTTATCATCTTGAGGGAAACCCAAAGACGGGTCGAAACGTCGATTTTCTTAATATGTAATTAAATAAACATATATGTGAGGAACGTATGACCAAAATAAGTTCTCAATCTTGATAAAGGAGATATATCCATATCAATAAGATGCAAACATTTCATTAATTACTAAGGCTTTCGAATTGAAATAGTTCACCTTTTAACGTAAAAATCTATAAACGATTTAATTATGAACAGATTCATAATCGTCTTATAAAATCAATTTTATTCTATCGCTAAGAGTCGAGCTATAGTTCAATTTTGAAAATAAATACTTAGTTTTTATTTACAGTTTATCAACTGAACATTTTTCTTGTTTTCTTTTTTTCGGGATATAAGTCATAGATTTTAATTTTACAGAAATAGAATATACCTACATTGGATAGTTTATAAGAGAATGTAATACACTGCTATGCAAAACTTTCTAGACCTATCTTTTTCAATACTTTATGAAAGCACTCTAGTTTTAAAAATATTTAACTCTAAATTTACTTCCAATTACTACACGAAACACAAATTTTAATGTTTCCCAAAAATGTTAATGAACAAAAAAACAATTAATATTTTTTAATCTCTTTGCACTAGCTTTAAAGATAATTTTTTAATTATTTTAGTGACTTGATAAGGTATTTCTAGAATTAAAAGAAATTAATAGAACAGTATTCTAACAGACTTGCAGAAAATTATCTTCAAAATTAGCCCAGAAACAATAAAAAATTGGTTATTTCCGAATTTATTGATATTTTCCGGAAACATGAACATTTAACGTTTTTTTAAACAACTTCTAATAAAATTAACACATAATGGCTTTCATTTATGCCCATAAAACGGGTACTTTTATCACCTTTCATGCAATAATTGAGAGAAAATCTACAATTTATTATTATTAAAACTAGGGTGCTTGTTCAATCTATTGGAAAATAGATGTCCAGAAACTTTTGCACGGCATTACATATAAGAGGAAATGAATTTTTATACTCCTACATGCGCGTGAGTTATTATTTGTTTTGTGTAAGATTTCAATATCAGTTAACGTTTACCGAAGATGTTTACACATAAATCTGTCTTGGTTCCTAGCTTGAGGCGCACGTGATGTTTTTTATTCACTTTCCCAGTATTCAATTACTCTTAATTTATAGTCGTATGATAGTTCTTCCTCATATTTTGTGCATCTATCCATAGGTGAAAAAGGCAAATCAGGTATATGATGTTGAACATCATCCTCTACTATTTGTTCATCTGCATTTTTAAAAGGTTCTTGAAAATCTAAAGAATCTTCAATCATCATCTCCACCCCGTTAAATTCTTCCATGGCATCTAACAAAATTGCTCTAAAATGATCCTTTAATTCAACTTCCTTATCATTTGTCGAAGTTTCTTTTATATTTGATGTTCAGAATGTAGCAAGCAGTAAATTTATAACATTTAAAGGATTCACCTTCATTTTCAAACCTGTAGAATGAAAAATATAAATATAATTGTAAGACGTATACATTTGGTCACGTTCAAACAATTTTTATATTTTTGAGAAATTTTTCCATATCAGGAGACAACTAAAAAAATGTTAACAGAAAATCCAAATTTTCTCCGGTCAAGGATATATTATCGGTTTTTCACAGCCATGGCTAACGATTATAAACTCACTGGAAAGAAACGGACAAGTTGTTAAAAAATCCAGTATCAGAAACGAAGAACTTGCAAAAGAAGAAGTCTATTTAATTTTCTTTTTCGAAAGTATTTTTACTGCATTAAATTCAATTTTAATGTGGATAAAAGCGGTTACTTTTTTTGTCGCAAGGAAAAAGTTCAAATAGTCCAAAGATTACTTTGTACTAGAGTGTTAAGTAAATAATTTTTGATAAAAATGTTCTACGAGCAACACTGTTTTATATTATGAACAAACAACATCCATTATAGCAGAAATAAGGTAATTTATTAAAAATTTACAGAGATGCGAATGTGTGGCCCAAGGAAGGGCCCTCGAACCCTGCCTTGGGTCAAATGTCAAATTTTGTTGAAAACACTTTTTTTATGTAATAATGTGGATAAAAATCTAAATAAAAATGTCCATGTTAAGTCGAGTGGTTACCCTTTTGAACTTTTGTTGTCAATTTTTGCAATTAAATCAATAAGTAGGTGCAAAAAATTCAGAATCGCAAAGTGGCCCAAGGCAGGGCACTTTTCCCTATTCAGATTTTTCATATTTATTGGTTACCTTACCGTTCTGCTTGATGATTTTTGGTTTATTCTGCGATTCATGTCAATATTGTTGGTCTCTGCTTCTTTGGGTTGGGGAGTCTGATGTTCTTGGTATTCTGGATCATGTGTGAGTCCCTGTTTCGGAACTTCACAGAATTTTCAAAATAACTTAACGCACTCAGAATTTTTCGAATGAACAAATCAGTTCAAATTTAAAAAGAATGCAGCACTTGCGAATTAAAGTGAACGGTTCGATAGTATTCGGACAAAGTGACGGTGTTGAAAACTAGATTGGTCTGAACTAATTGTAAGCGGATTAGGGCAGAGTAACGGCGTTAAAAACTAGACTAAATCCTCTTTCGGATTCTGGGGTTTTTATACTGCAAGTTTTCGTACAGTATTTACGCCATTGCTGTTATTTTCCAGTTTAATCTTTGCACGGACCAGTTTCTGTTCTAGTTTATATCACCTTGTTTTTTTCGCAAGATAAAATTTATCACATAATGCGCACGATAGAATCGCTGACAACGAATAATTTGATGAAAGCATACATTTTTTAATTATTCCAACAGGAACAACAGGAAAGATTCAATATTCGTTGTCAGCTTTTCTATTATTGTACCTTCTGTGTTGAATTTTATCTTGCGACAAAAACTAGGTGATTCATTTGCAATAGATCACATTCCTTAAAACTAAACGAGCTTTAAAAACAATGGACACAAGATTTAATTATGAACGTTAATTTGTGAAACAATTTAGACGCATTTACCCTCTTCAATGCTAGTGTTTTCTTAAAAATACATAAATACCTTCATCCTGTTTTTATGTGCAGCACGTATTTTCTTCGGATTTTCGGGCTCGATTTTAAACTTATATTGCAATTTTCTACATAATTGGGGAGTGGTGTACCCCCACGTAATTTTGTTATTAATTTTGGATGAACTCTATTTTACTTCCTTCGTTATAAAACTAATTTCCTAATTTGTTTGTGTATGGAAAGTATATATTATCGCAGGAACGAAATAAAAAGTGTTTAGGGGTAGCTCCCCCCATCAGTTTTTTCACAACATTTTTTTGGTGAAACACGTCAACCATATTTTTGTCTCGAGTGCAAACTATATATTTTTTTAATTTTTCTCATATGAATTAGGCATTTTTCAGCACATTCAAAAATATGTATGGATGGTTTACCCCGGCTTAATTTTTTTATCTATGTTGGATGGACTTTCTTTGACTTCCTTCGTTTTAAAACTAATTTCCACATTTTTTTGTGTATGGAAAGTATATATTATCAAAGACGCAAAATAAAAAGTGTTTAGGGGTAGCTACCTCCATTAATTTTAAAAAAAATTTGTGTTGGCAAAACACGTCAACCTTGTTTTTATCTAAAGGGCAAAACATATATTTTTTAAAATTGTTCTCCTATGAATTTAGCCATTTTCAGCACATTAAAAAATATGTAGGGGTGGTTTACCCCCGCGTAATTTTTTTATTTATGTTGGATGTACTCTATTTTACTTTCTTATTATAAACCTAACTTTCCAATTTTTTGTGTGTATGGAAAGTATATATTATCATAGACACGAAGTAAAAAGTGTTCAGGGGTAGCTACCCCCATTAATTTTCTTACAACATTTTTTTGGCGGAACACGTCAACTTCGTTTTCGTCTCAAGTGCAATATATATGTTTTTCAAATTTTTTTCTGTGAGTTGAGCAATTTTCAACACAACTTTAAAAATATGTAGGGGTGGTTTCTCCCCTTAATTTTCTTGTTGCGAAAATTACGTTATCGATCATTCATCACGAGAAAACTTTTCAGTAGGTTTGGTCAGAATCAATTTTGTTTTTATACACAAAACTATACAATCGACACTTGCGACCCCTATCTTTGAGGGACTGTTTCACCCCCTCAAAGTGTTTTTCCGCAGATAAAAAAAATACGTGTCGCTTACAAGGAAGGTATCTCAGGTGTCCGTCGCCGATTTGATTCTCCCTGATATATGGGGCTAGCTACCCCTAAACACTTTTTAGTTGGTGTCTATGATAATATATACTTTTCATACACGAAGACAATTGGAAAAATAGTTTTATAACGAAGAAAGTAAAATAGAGTCCATCTCAAATGAATGAAAAAATTGGGCAAGGGTAAACCACGCCCCAATTTCTAGAAAATTGCAAAATAAGTCTAAAATCGAGCACAAAAATCCAAAGAAAATGCAAAGAAGGTACAATAATAGAATAGCTGACAACGAATGTTGAATCTTTCCTGTTGTTCCTGTTGGAATAATTTTAAAATTAACACTTTTATCAAATTATTTGTTGTCAGCGATTCTATTATTGTACAATGCACATCCTGTGATAAATTTTATCTTGCGAAAAAAACAAGGTGATTTGAACCAGGATAGAAACTAGTCCGTGTAAAGATTAAACTATAAAATAACAGCAATGGCGTAAATAATGTATGAAAACTTGCAATATGAAAACCCCAGAATCCGAAAGAGGATTCAGTCTAGTTTTCGAAGCCGTTACTCTACCCTAATTCACTTCTAATTAGTTCAGTCCAGACTCGTTTTCAACACTGTTGGTTTGCCCGAGTTCTATCAAACCGTTCACTTCAAGTTGCACGTGCTGCACTCTGTTCAAATTTAAACCGATTTCTTCATTCAAAAAATCCTGCATGCATAAAGTTACTTCGAAAATTCTGTGAAGTTCCGGAACGGGGACTCACATTTTGTGCAACACGTATTTTCTTCTGATTTGTTTGCTTGATTTTAGACTTATTTTGCAATTTTCTACATAATTAGGGGATGTTTCACCCCCACGTAATTTTTTTATTCATGTCTATTGACCCTAACACATTTCTCTGTCGATATAGCTAGCTCTTTTGAGTGTGGAAGATTATGCATCATCCGTCGTTGAATTTTTAACTGGTACCGAGGTAATAAGTAATAAGTTGGGAAGAGCGTAACTCTTCTCCTCTGCCTCAGTGAGCGGGGGATCTAAGCGATCGAACACAGATATTAGACACGTAATGTAGTCAGCTACCCATTTTTCGCTCTGCCTGAGTACTCTCATGTATCTCTCGACATACTTCAAATTGAAAGTCTAACTAAACTCATTATCAAGATTAATATCGACGTATTCGGACCTCACATTAAGCGAGCTAAGATGGAAAGTCGAATTCCACCAGGAGTTGGGTTCAAAGTCACATCTGCAGACGATTTTGATATTGAAAACAAAAAGTTGTGCAATTTAGCTGAACCTCAGGATCTGAATGATGCAGTAACTTTAAATCTAACACAACATATAATACAACATGTAATAGAGTCTATCTATAAAGTTATAGCATCCTTGCAAACTGAAGTTGTTCACAACAGTATGATGATTGGCCGTCCAGAATCTTCTACAAATGAACATTTGAAAAACTTGAAAACTGATGCTGAAACCAAACAAAAGCTGGTGAGGCGTAATATTCAGAACTCATATCTCAGCTGGACACCAAGGTGATCGCACTCGAAATTGGACAGAGAGAAGCAGTAAGTGGTGAAGGAACTGCATAAGCCTGCCAGGAGAAATTACAAACGTCGGCATGTTGACATCCGTGATATTGATGAGACGTGGCAAGCCGATCTTGTTGAAATGATACCAAATGAGCGAGAAAACAGAGATTTTAAATACATATTAACCGTCATTGACATATTTTCAAAATTTGCTTGGGCTATCCCTGTTAAGACCAAGAGAGGTGACGATGTAGCTGCTACAATGGAATCGTTACTGAGGAAAGGCCGCGTGTCTGAAAACTTACAAGTAGACATAGAGAAATAATTTTACAATTCAAAATTTGAAAATCTTATGAAACGATATAGTATAAATATGTACTAGACATTTAGTATTTTGAAAGCGTTGATCTGTGATCGTTTTAAACTTCCGTTAAAAAATAAGATGTGCCTGCAATTCAGTTTGCAATTAAATTATAAATGTGTAGATATTTTATCTGATTCAATGTCTTCTTCTAAGATTGAAAAACATCGCACCATTAGAGTGAAACCGAAAGGTGTTACCACTCGAAATGAGACGAAATTGCTGTTGGAAAATCAAAATTTGTATCAGGTGATAAAGTGCGTATTATTAAATTTAAGCATTTTTTTGAAAAAGGTTATGCACCCAATTGGACAACTGGAATATTTACTGTGAGTCACGAAGACAATTGGAAAAATAGTGTTATAACGAAGAAAGTAAAATAGAGTCCATCCCAAATGAATGAAAAAATTGGGCAAGGGTGAAACACGCCCCAATGTCTAGAAAATTGCAAAACAGGTCTGAAATCGAGCAAAAAAATCCGAAGAAAATGCAAAGAAAGTACAATAATAGGATAGCTGACAATGAATGTTGAATATTTCCTGTTGTTCCTGTTGGAATAATTTTAAAATTTACACTTTTATCAAATTATTTGTTGTCAGCGATTCTATTATTGTACAATGCACATTCTGTGATAAATTTTATCTTGCGAAAAAACAAGATGATTTAAACCAGGATAGAAAATAGTCCGTGCAAAGATTAAACTAGAAAATAACAGCAATGACGTAAATAATGTATGAAAACTTGCAATATGAAAACTCCAGAATCCAAAAGAGGATTCAGTCTAGTTTTCAACGCCGTTACTCTGCCCTAATTCGCTTATAATTAGTTCAGTCCAGTCTAGTTTTCAACACTGTTGGTTTGCCCGAGTTCTATCAAATCGTTCACTTCAATTTGCATGTGCTGCGCTCTGTTCAAATTAAAACCGATTTCTTCATTCCAAAAATCGTGCATGCATAAAGTTACTTCGAAAATTATGTGAAGTTCCGGAACGGGGACTCACATTGTGTGCAACACGTATTTTCTTCTGATTTTTACATTCTCATTCATGAGAGTGTATTGTAATCGTCCAAATTTTCGATCTCTGGTTTTTAACGGATCTTTATGTTCCGGCACTCCCAGAGTCCGAAAATCATAAAATTTTTTCGGTGTCTGTATGTCTGTCTGTATGTCTGTATGGTTACCTGAATGTTGTAGCCACGCTAACTTTTGAAGGATTTGTCCAATAGAGTCAGCCTTTGGTCAACTTTTTAAGGGTATTAAAATGAAGGTTAAGTTCGTTGACCAGACATTTCCAACCGAAATAAAAAATTTTAGAGCATTTTCAAAATTTGAAAAGAAGTTTTTTTTGCAGTTTCGGAAATTTTGGTGGAAGTTTCTTACAGATGGGTGAAAGACTTGAAAATTGTCTCAATGAAATTTTTGATTTTGATGGAAATTGGAAAAGTTATATGCTTTTCAAAAATTTGAAAACTTTCAAAAAGTAAAAAAATTAATTTTCTGGCAGGTTAAAAAATTGTAATCAGAATTTTCACTAGGTTTCACATGGTTTTATTTTTCAAAGGCAATCGAAAATGAGAATGTAATCGTCAAGACCGTAGGTGCTTTGAGAACCCTCTTCATATAGTACCAGATCGAGGTACAGAAATAAATATAATGTACATTAGATATAATAGTGTTGAACATAATGTAGAAACATTCACATTTTGGACAAAATCGAGTGCGAAGCACGAGATACGTGATAAGATTGTGTTCGTTAAAGCCGAAGGAGCTTCAAAAAAAGAGAATTCACAACCATGAAATTACAGTTGTTCAGGCTTTGACTTTAAATTTCAGAAGGTCTGTGCACAAATGTGTAGGAAATATAAAGACGGAGAGCGTAGCGCGAGATAAATACGTTATCGAGCGCAAAGCGCGAGAACCAACAATCGCGCGCCCTAGCCGCGCTCAAACTTGCGAGCGAAGCGCAGTGTTCACAGATCGTGGGAGCTGGCGGCTCCCACCACGACTCCCGTGTGGGAGCGACACACGTAAACGCCGCGTGTCGGTGTGTCCCCACTCCGTCACTTGATTCCACGCTCCGCGGCAAAGAAAATTTGTCGGCTGGGATGATTTCATTGTCTCCTTCGTGCTCTTTCGTTTGATTTCGGTGGCGGCCACGAAGATGGGTTCGGCGTTGAAGCCGAGGATTGCCGAGAATGCACGATTCTTAACTTGTAATTTCCCATTATCGGCGACTGGGCTATTTTCAAGATTTTTCAGGTATTATTATAGAATGTTTTCTAGTATAGGATCTATAGGGAATATGTATAAGTGACTACAGGTTTTCAAATTTGTAATATAAGGAATATATTATACAAGAAAACTTGAGGTTAGATTGATATAATGTATATCATTCTCAAGCCTCAAGTGGTTTTCAATGTTCAAATTTTGTATTTCATTTTTTAATTGATTTTAAATATTGTGAATTTAGAATGATAATAAATTATACCATATATATATTTATAGTTCAGTAAAATAATCATCATTTCTTTTAGTGATATTTTCTTAAAGAAGCATGAAAAATATGAAAGTATAATAGTCGATATTCGTATTTTAAACCATTTTTAAAAGTTTTAAGACTTTTTTTTAAAAAGATTTTGACATTTTTTGCATTATAATACTTTCTTAAATTTTCATTGAATTAAATATTTAATATTTATAATATTTTAGCAAAGAAAATAGAATGTATATGAAATTATGAAAATCACAGCTTTGTTATTTCTTATAAACACTTTATAAAACCTTTAATGACTTGTATATCTATACTTAATAAATAAATAAAAAATGATTTATAGGAGAGAAAGCCTTATACTATACATATAGCCTGTTACAGAAATGGGTCTATTGTTTTATTATTGTTATTGTTTGAAATAATTCATGAATTATTATAAAATAATTATATAAAAATTCATAAATAATTTTTTATTCATAAATAAAAAATTATTATACTCATGAGAGTGTAAAATGGCAATTTTTTATTATTTGTAATGATATTTTGCATTTTTCATTCTGAAATTTCATTATTTTGTAGCTAATATATAAATCAATAATTATTTTTAACAGAAAATGGGTATTAAAGTACTACAGAAAAATCAATATAGGAATAAATAATATCAGTGTCGATCAGACTGGGAAAAACTCGGGAATTTTTTTTAACTAGGAGAAACCGTGATAAACCCGAGAATTTTATTTAGGACTGGGAATTTTTTTATTTCATTGTAAAATCTACTTTTATCTACTCTATCTTCTTCTTGTGCTTGAAAATTATAACTTCGTTCAATGTTTATTATACTTCAGTCTGTGATTGAGAATAAGATTGGCACGGTTTATAAATAAATAAATAATAAATCGAATGTAACTAATTCTTATAAATATCACAATTTTTATGTACTTTCATAGGAATGATCTGAAATAGATCACAAATGAGGTTTGATTAAACTGTGTACAGGGAAAAATGCTTAATTTCAATGATGTCAATAGGAAAACAAAGAAACAGGGTACATAATTTCTATTTTAAAATTTATGTGATGGACAGAGGCAGGGTATATTAATTTCAATATTAAATAGGAGAATTACCTGAAATTAATTTTAAAGCTGAAATTTAAAAAAATAATCTTAGTAAATTATTTATCATTTATAAATTTTTTGTAAATTATAATATAAAAATTTAATTTTGACCACGTGAAAAAATTGCGCTTTCATCTCTACCTCCGTGGTGGTGTGAAAAAGAGGTGCATTCATTATTGAAAAATTATTTTTAAGTTTAAAATATTTTGCATTGGGTATCAAAAAATGATAAATAATAATAAATTGCTGAAATTACTTTCTCACATTTCAACTTTAAAATTAATTTAATATAATTTACTCCCTAAAAATCTAAACCTGGATTGTGGTCTATTTCACATTATTTATATGAAAGTACACAAAAATTGTGATATTTATGCACGAATTCATTACACTCACAAAAGAACTCTTTTTAACAATGAACCTACATTTGTAGGCAATAATGTCAAAAGTAATGAAAAATAATCAATTAATTTTAAGTTTTAAATGCATGCCAATAATTTTAATAAATTATTATTTAGAATTTTTTAGTTCAATACAAAAAACTTTAAACCTAAAAATGTTTTCTTCAAAATGAATGCACCTCTTCATAATTGTTAGAGCTAAATAAATTTTTCGTTTTAAAATGAACAATTAATTTAGCTCTAAAATTATGAAGAGGTGCATTCCTTTTTAAGAAACATTTTTAGGTTTACAGTTTTTTGTATTGAACTAAAAAAAATGTAAATAATAATTTGGAACTAATGAAAATATATAAATATATATATTTATATTTTTATTAGTTCTTACACTCATCTTTTCAATATTTTTCAATAGTACTTATTCCTTTATTGACTTTTCTATAATGATCTTAATACCCATTTTCTAGTAAAAATAATTATTGATTTATATATAAGCTACAAAATAATGAAATTTCAGAATTAAAAAAGAAAAATATCATTACAAACAATAAGATTGCCATTTTACACTCTCACGAGTGAAAAATTTGAATTTAGTGAAAAATATTTTTATATTATAATTTACAAAAAATTTATAAATGATAAATAATTTAATAAGATTATTCTTTACATTTCAGCTTTAAAATTAATTTCAAGTAATTCTCCCATTTAATATTGAAATTAATATACCCTGCCTCTGTCCATCACATAAATTTAAAAATAGAAATTATGTACCCTGTTTCTTCGTTTTCCTATTGACAGCATTGAAATTAAGCATTTTTCCCTGTACACAGTTTAATCAAACCTCATTTGTGATCTATTTCAGATCATTCCTATGAAAGTGCATAAAAATTGTGATATTTATAAGAATTAATTACATTCGATTTATTATTTATTTATTCATAAACCGTGCCAATCTTATTCTCAATCACAGACTGAAGTATAATAAACATTAAACGAAGTTATAATTTTCACGCACAAGAAGAAAATAAAGTAGATAAAAGTAGATTTTACAATGAAATAAAAAAATTCCCAGTCCTAAATAAAATTCTCGGGTTTATCACGGTTTCTCCTAGTTAAAACAAATTCCCGAGTTTTTCCCAGTCTGACCGACACTGATATTATTTATTCCTATATTGATTTTTCTGTGATACTTTAATACCCATTTTCTATTAAAAATAATTATTGATTTATATATTAGCTACAAAATAATGAAATTTTAGAATGAAAAATGAAAAATGTCATTACAAATAATAAAAAATTGCCATTTTACATTCTCATGAGGATGATAATTTTTTATTTATGAATAAAAAATTATTTATAAATTTTTATATAATTATTTTATAATAATTTATAAATTATTTTAAACATTAACGATAATAAAACAATAGACCCATTTCTGTAACAGGCTATATGTATAGTGTAAGGCTTTCTCTCCTGTAAATCATTATTTATTTATTTATTTATTTATTAAGTATAGATATACAAGTCATTAATGGTTTTATGAAGTGTTTATAAGAAATAACAAAGCTGTGATTTTCGTAATTTCATATACATTCTATTTTCCTTGATAAAATATTATAAATATTGAATATTTAATTCAATGAAAATTTAAGAAAGTATTATAATGCAAAAAAGTTTAAAATCTTTTTAAAAAAAAGTCTTAAAACTTTTGAAAATGGTTTAAAATATGAATATCGACTATTATACTTTCATATTTTTAATGCTTCTTTAAGAAAATATCACTAAAAGAAATGATGATTATTTTACTGAATTAAAAAAATATATATGGTATAATTTATTATCATTCTAAATTCACAATATTTAAAATCAATTAAAAAATGAAATACAAAATTTGAACATTGAAAACCACTTGAGGCTTGAGAATGATATACATTATATCAATCTAACCTCAAGTTTTCTGGTATAATATATTCCTTATATTAGAAATTTGAAAACCTGTAGTAACTTATACTATATTCCCTATAGATCCTATACTAGAAAAGATTCTATAATGATACCTGAAAAACATAATCATCATCTTTTAAAACTTTTTTAGCTTTTTTGAGGTTGTCAAACTTTGTTTGTAAACAAAAGTCGATTCTAACCTACAAATCCTCCAATTCTCCAAATCTGAAAAAGCTGAAAAATCTTGAAAATAGCCCAGTCGCCGATAATGGGAAATTACAAGTTAAGAATCGTGCATTCTCGGCAATCCTCGGCTTCAACGCCGAACCCATCTCCGTGGCCGCCACCGAAATCAAACGAAAGAGCACGAAGGAGACAGTGAAATCATCCCAGCCGACAAATTTTCGTTGCCGCGGAGCGTGGAATCAAGTGACGGAGTGGGGACACACCGACACGCGGCGTTTACGTGGGTCGCTCCTACACGGGAGTCGTGGTGGGGGCCGCCAGCTCCCACGATCTGTGATATTTTTTTACTTGATTTTAGACTTATTTTGCAATTTTATACATAATGAGGGGAGGGTTCACCCCCGCGTAATTTTTTTTATTCATGTTGGCTGGACTTTATTTTACTTCCTTCATTTTAAAGATATGTTCCCAATTGTCTTTATGTAACGAAAGTATATATTATCATAGACACCAACTGGAAAGTGTTTACAGGTAGCTACCACTATTAATTTTTTCACAAATTTTTGTTGGCGAAATACGTTAACTTTATTTTTGTCTCAAGTGCAAAACATATTTTTTCAATTTTTACATTCTCATTCTAATGAGAAGGTATTGGTTTTATGTAAAATTTGACTTGGTCGGTTTTCATCGAATCTCCACGTTTTGAGACCCCCTGAGCCAGAAAAAAAGGTTTTTACCAAGGTGTCTGTCTGTCTGTGGTCTGTCTCTGTCTGTCTGTCTGTAGGCACGATAACTTTCGAAAAAATAATCAGATTGGGTTGTGCTTTGGCACACTTTCTTAAGGCATAAAAAGAAAGAACAAGTTCGTTAACCAACTATTTTGGATAAAAATTCAAAAAGTGAGCACATTTTGAAAATTTTTGAGACCATTTTTTTCAAAATTCAAAAATTCTATGTACGGCTGTTTCATAGTACTCCAAAACTCGAACAATTTATCCCTATGACTTTTTTGGATAAAAAGAAAATTACCGGAGTTATAGAATTTTCAACATTACAAAAAACAAACGTAAACGAACATTTTATGCCGAAAAACGCACGATATGGGAAAAAGTCTGAAGGAGGAAGATGTTTCTTTTTGCACACCCTACAATATTTTCTTGACAACTTTTTGAATTTTTTGAATTTTTCGAAAAATCCAAATTTTGATCACACAAAAAAATAATGAAAAATCAATAATTTCATTTTGCTGTCAAACTATGCAAGATACGACCAAAAATGAATGGAAAAAAGTAGATAGGCAGGGGGAGTTCTAACGCAAGATTCCTGTTACCGAAATGTTACCGACATGTTACCGACATGGTTCTGTTCCATGCTAAGAAGACCGTGGTTCATGTTAAATTTAGAAGGTTCGAGATTGACATGGGGGGGGGGGATATTTAAATTGATAAATGAATGATGACGTAATATCCGCTGTTACATTTCAGAGGATGTGATAATTGCAATGGAATGTTGTTTTTCAAATTTAAGAATCATTTTTCTAAGAAGCGAGTTTGATTTTTTAATAACAAATTCCTTAGCGGCTCACCCTTTGATATTTGCCGACAAACGAATTGTTAAGGTTATATATTTTTCATAGGATTGGGCAACAAAAGTAAGTGTAACGTTGCTCAGTCTTCAATAAATACATTCCAGAAGTATAATGTGTCATTCATATGACGTCATCTCTTTGATATTTTTTTAATAACAAACCCCTTGGCAGTATTGCCTTTAATGTTGCCGACAAACGAATGGTTTAAACATTTTATAAATACATCATAAGTATGGGAGCCTATCTTTTATTTTTTAAATAACACGTTTGATGTAAACAGTTCTTGAAATTCCAATCTCAGGTTTCTATAGTTGGATGTAAAGAAGCGTGGAACAGCGGCACGAGTGTAACGTATGAGTATTGTAATCTGGCGTCGCCGAGGGGCTATTCACTCGGAAATCAGACAGTACGATTTCAGAACCTATTCTACGATCTCATCGATTTCCTATGATTTCCTCGCTAAATAAAATTAATACTGAGTTCACGCTAGGTTTGATGAATTCAGCTTATACCCGTAGTGAGTTCACGTTACGTCAGCGGAGTCCACCTCATCTCTGGCTGAGTTCACTTCTCGCCTGCTGAATTCAGAGGAGTTCAGTGATCATCCGCTGAATTCATTACTCGGCGGTTGAATTCAGTTCTCATCCACTGAATTGTCTTTTGTCCTATAAGTTTATGATTCAATTCATTCAATCCCTGGCGGACCGAACGAACGGAGCGGATACGCTACAGCGTATCCTTATAGTATCCACATCATATCCTCTCCGTATCATGCAAGAAAAACTCATTAAAAGAGAAAGATTAACATTTCACTTGTTGAAATTCGGATTCTACGTGAAATTTTGAGTTAAAAGGTCACAGAGTAATCGCAATAGTTTTTCTTGCAACATTAAAAACTTTTAATAAATATAATACTTATCGATGACGTGCGCTGAAGGCGACTTCAAACGCATCGTCATTCAGTAGCAGTTCATAGACTTTATCCGTCGACGATGCGTTTGAAGTCGCCTTCAGCCCACGTTATCGATAAGTATTATATTTTTTGAAAGTTTTTAATGTTGCAAGAAAAGCTATTGCGATTACTCCATGACCTTTTAACGCAAAATTTCACGTAGAATCCGAATTTCAATAAGTGAAATGTTCATCTTCCTTTTTTAATGAGTTTTTCTTTCATGATACGGAGAGGATACGATGTGGATACTATAAGGATACGCTGTAGCGTATCCGCTCCGTTCGTTCGGTCCGCCAGGGATGTTTAGGACATTTAATTCAATGTATAAGACGTTATTATTAATAATAATTCAAAGTTGATGCAAGAATATAAAAGACTCCTGGGTTCGGAAATTTTTCGGAAAAAATATTTTGAAAATCGGTTTTTTATAGTAAAACTTTTTTCATTGACATAATTTAAAGTTGATGCAGGAAAGGAGAAGTTGTGTTGATTCAAGTCGAATCGATTGACTTATAATATTAATAAATTTTATTTAAGGAAGCTATGGTAATGTATAATATTTGAAAACACGGTTTGTTATAGTAGAACTTTTTTCTCTAACATAATTCAAAATTGATGTCAAAACGGAAAAGATTTCTTGATTCGAGGAAAATCGATTGATCTATAATATTAGTACACTTTATTGAAGATTAAGGAAGTTATGCTCATTTATAATATTTGAGTCATTTGTTTTGAACAGAAAACCTGTTTTCATCGACATAATTTAATGTTGTCGTATGAATATAAAACACTTTTCGATCATAAATTTTCAAATAGAGTAATTCTGACAATTTTTGTAAAAAAATCATGAAGCTGGGAAAGGGATAGGGTGTGACAGAACTTTACCTTCCCCTTTTCCATCCCGAAAAATTATCATTCCGAATACAAAATTTGTTTGTCTGATTTAGCTTTGTGTTAAAAATTTTGTTTTATATTATTTTGTAGTTATGCATTTTTTTTAATTTCTATTTTTAAATTGATCAAAATGAAGACTTTGGTTTGTCTATTATTGAGAAAATAACTATGTGCATCCTCTATGAGGAAGCAAATACAATTGCTAACGAGAAGCAAAGTGCTCGTGAAATGAGCACCATAAAAAAAAAATAAATAAATAAAAAAAAAATTGATTAGCATTTCGAACTCGAAAGTTCATTGCCTCACTACCCGATTCGGGTAGTGTTTCTAGATGGATAAATACTACCAGTGTGGGTCCACCACACCCACGACGGGTCAACAACACGCAGTATTCCCCGAACGGTCACCCATCCAAGTACTAACCGCGCCCAACACTGCTTAACTTCAGTGACCTAACGGGAACTGGTGTTTTCAGCGTGGTATCGCCGTTGACATAAAATGAGCACCATATAATTATAAATGCAAACAAAGTGGAAACACTCGAGATCGAATTCACAGCTATTTATCAAGTAGTTAAATTAAAAAGTAAATACTTCAATTTTCAACCAAAGAGTTGAATTCTCAACCAAGAAATATTTTTCATTGAAGACAGAAAAGAATTTCCATAAAATTGTTGAGTTTTTCACCAAACTACGTAGATGACATTGTTACCGAATGAGATGAATTAATAATATATACCATTATACCATTAAGCCGTTTCCCTTTCGGCGAGCCTCCAGGGGTAGGCGTGACACTACCCGATTCGGGTAGTGTTTCTAGGTGGATAGTTTCTTGTAGTAAATAACTACAAGTGTGGGCTCACCACACCCACGACCGCCAACAGCAACGCAGTAGTATTATTCTCGAACGGTCACCCATCCAAGTACTAACCGCGCCCAACACTGCTTAACTTCAGTGATCTAACGGGAACTGGTGTTTCCAGCGTGGTATGGCCATAATAATATTATATTTTGATAGTTATACATATTTAGCAATATTTAAGCAGATCAAATGATTTTCACATTTTAAGCAGGTTATCGGTAGAGCAAGGTCCATCCTCACAAATAAAAACATATAAAAAAAGCTAAAATGGCCATGCATAACTCTATTTTCGTACCGACTGTACTATACGGTAGCGAGACATGGACCTGTCAAGAAAAAGACAGGAGTAAAATCAACGCGATCGGCATGAAACCTCTGCGCATAATATGCGGGAAAACACTGATGGACAAAGTACGAAACGAGACAATCCTCGAAGAATGTGGTACAGGGGAGACACTAGTTGACATATGGGAAAGGAATCAGCTAAGGTGGTTCGGACATCTTGAAAGAATGAAAGATGAACGACTGACCAAGCAAGTGTATACAGGTAAAGTAAATGGCAAAATGCCCAGAGGTAGACCGCCGAAAGAATGGTTAGAATCTGTGAATGAGACACTAATACGAAGAGACATAAGAAGCCATAGAAATACAAGAGCCTGCATGACAAAATGCATGGACGTGAATGAAGCTAGGGTAGTATGCCAGGACAGAAATATGTGGCGACAAATAGTTTATAAACAGAGTGACAATAGAGTGAATGATGCCTGAAACAAAGACCTTGGATACTAATGGGCCCAGGTGGGGAACCATACATAATAATTTTGTGAGGCTCCTCACTTGGGGTGATCGCTAGAGAGATTGATCAGCAACCTGGGTCGGAGCAGTGTTGCGGAGTGAACGTGTAATTTATATAAATAACACGAGAACTCCAGATCAATCTAAAACATCTATACATAACACCTACATACCCATCCACCCTATACCCATATACCGATCAACCTCATACCTATATACCTATTTCACTACTTTCCAACCGAACAAGTCACGCCTACCCCGGAAGGGAAAAGGCTTAATGGTATAATAATAATAATAATAATAATAATAAAACAACACATTGATATAGCAAGTTATATAGCAATATAAGTATTATCTGATCGTTTTTT
>CAKNXH010058715.1:37818-69208 GCA_932178445.1 Andricus quercusramuli | reverse complement strand
AACAATAGCACTCTCATATTTACGTGGCCCACCCTCTGGTAATCCATTTCGCATAAAAACACCTCGAAAATTTGTAATTTTTAAAGATTTCGCGAATTTAAGTAAATCTGCATCGGTTAGTGCTCGATGAGGTAGCGTCACTTTGAGTTTTTTGACTTGCACTGAAGTCCTGCTCCTTGAGTATATGGTTTTAGATAAAATCCCAATCCTTCTTCATATGGTTTCAAATAAAGACCTTTCCCCACGGCAATGGCTTCCATTGCTTCATTATGACGTTTACTTTCTTCAATCTGTCGTTTTGCAGCATTTGAATCATTGATAGCTTTAGCTATTCCCGCAGCTCCACCAGCTAGTGCTCCAGTAGCACTTAGACCAGCAAAGATGAGTATAAGAAAGGGTAGAAAACCACCCAATTTCTTTGGAACTGGTAAAATGCGAGGTTTCTTTACACTTCTTTTTCCACCAGCTTTTTTTACAGCTGCACGCGCGCCTCTGAGGGCAGATTTAATAACAGTTTGTCCATCATTACTTGGTATCATTGATTTTTTAGCTGCTGTAACGATTTTTTTGAGTGTAGTAGCAGAGCTTTTATTTCTAAGACCCATACCAAATTTTGATTTAATTTTCATTGCGCTAGTTACTCCCCAAGCAGCCGCCCTTTCACCTATATCTGACTCTCTTGATAATACACGTTTCCAAGCTTTTTCAGCTAATATTCTATCAGCTGCGTTTCTTGCCTCAACGTATTCTCTATTTTGCGAATAAGCGATATCGTGCTCCTTACAAGCAGCGTCAAGAGGATTGATTCCAGGATCACCTCGCGCAAGTCGTTTTGCTAATTTCGTGCCTGGTCCACAATACTGATATCCAGAAAGATGTAACTCTACTGGAAGTCTGTTGATGATGTTATTCAACAAACCACTGCCACGTCTTGCCTCTTTCAAGGTGCGCTTACGACAAACTCTAGGTTTGTCACCGTGAACGATCATATCTGATCAAGAGATGTTTACATACTGAAAAGTCAACCATGTAAGCATGATATTTATAGTTTTTCAGTCAGTCGCATTCAAAATGCAGTTCGAATCACAAGCTATAAAACTTCCCATTGATAACTTCGATTCTCTTGTTCAAGATGAGAAAAAAGAGAAACGAAATGGAAACTTGCTACCAAACAGTGTACGAGCAATATTTTGTGGACCTTCTAACTGTGGAAAGACAAATGCTTTGTTGGCTCTACTAATACACCCAAATGGATTGAGATTTGAAAATGTTTATGTTTACTCTAAATCTTTAAATCAACCAAAATATAAGTTCTTAGAAAAAGTTCTTCACTCAGTAGATGGCATTGAGTACTATTCTTGTACGTACTATCCTTTCAATGAGCATGATGATGTTGTAATACCAAGTGAAGCTAATTCAAATTCAGTGTTTGTATTTGATGATGTAGCTTGTGAGAAGCAAGATAATATAAAAGCATTCTTTTCAATGGGGAGGCACAAGGATGTTGACTGTTTCTATCTGAGCCAGACATATGCTCGTATTCCTAAACATCTTATACGTGATAACGTTAATTTTCTTGTACTGTTTAAACAAGATGAGATGAATCTAAAGCATATATATGATGATCATGTTAATACTGACATGCCTTATTCACAATTCAAACAAATGTGCGTAGCTTGCTGGAATGATGATAAGCATGGATTTGTTGTAATTGATAGGGATAGAAATCTAAATCAAGGTAGATATAGAAAAGGTTTTGACTGTTTTGTTAATCTGGAAAAGCAATATATATGTATGTAATGGTTACATAGAGACAGTCGCACTTTGAACACTGTGGCATTGACATGTCTATACGTGAGGAGGGCTTTCATAATGAAAAAAGTATTTTGCGTAAAATTGCTAAAGCTAGTGAAGCGATTCGACGGAAGCATAGATTACTAAAGTTGGGTAAAGAAACAGTTGAGCAGACATTTAATCATACCTTTAGACCAATCATTACACCGCTTGAGAAAATAGTCAATGGTTTTGAAACTGTTAAAAGAATTGATCCAGTTGAAAATGAAGTCAAGAATAAAATCAAAAATGAAGTAAAGAGTGAATCTGAAGAAGATTCACAGCTAGAAGATTATGCTGAAACTTCATTTAAATCAGCTGTGGATACAGATTAAAAAAGATCAGAAGTTTCTGAAGAAACAATAGGTACCACTTCATGGAATAGTATTGTGAAAAATTATCTTGAAATGTTAGAAAAAAGAAAAAAGGATCTAGATGTTACATTTGGTATACGAAAATTAACTAACAATAGATTAATGATTGGTGATTCACCAATTAGTTTTGAATCGGACCATATTATTGTGAGTGAAAGCAATTATCCAACAACTAAAGGCTTGTTGGAACTTTTGTTTAAAAAGGATCCAGCAGAAAATTCAATAAGCTTAGAAGACTTTGAAAATTATAAAAGAATCATAATTTCAACAAATGCACATAAAAAATTTTATAAGGTTGATGGGGCACTTCGTGATAATAGAACTTTGAAGTTTCAAAATTTCATAGCTAAAGCAATAAATGTATCATCACCCTCAAAAACTAATAAACAAAATAAGAAGCGTTTTTCATCAGGTAAGGGTTTAATTCCAAAATATATGATTAGCACAGAGGATAATAAATTAGACTACATTTACTGGGATGATCCAAATGAATTAGTGGATAGATTAAGTTTACTGCTAGCATCTCAAGCAGCTGGAAATCCAAGTCACACAAACGAAATTATATCGATTATTGAAGAACTACGAGAAGCTGGAATTATATATTAATGAGTGTTTCGTCAAGATTTTCATTATTTACAAGATGAGCATCGATGTATTCGGACGTCATACTAAGCGAACAGAGAGTACAAGTCGTGGTCCTCCTGGATTTGGCTTTAAAGTCACATCTGAAGGAGATTATGATATGAATAATAAAAGGTTGTGTAAAGTGGCTGATGCTCAAGAGCAGAATGATGCCGTTAATCTGAATATGATGCAACATATGATACAGCGTGAACTTCAGACTATCTACGATGTTATAGCTTCCTTGCGAACTGAAGTAGTCAACAATAATATGAAGATTGAGACTTTGGAAAATTCGACAGATAAGCTTTTTGAAAATGTGAAAATTGATGTTGAATCAATTCAAAAACTGGTGTGTCGAAATGCAGAGCTCATTAGTCAAGTAGACACTAGACTAAATGCACTCAAAAATGGACTTTGAGAAGCAGCAGTTGGTGAAGGAGCTGCATAAGCCAGCTAGAAGAAATTACCAACGTCGACATTTTGACATCCGTGGCATTGATGAGACATGGCAAGCTGATCTGGTTGAAATGCAGCCATATGAGAGAGTAAACAAAGGATACAAGTACATCTTAACTGTAATTGACATATTTTCAAAATTTGCTTGGGCTGTCCCTGTTAAATCCAAGAAGGGTGAAGATGTAGCTGCAGCCATAGAATCTGTACTTGATAAAGGACGCGTACCAAAAAATGTACATGTTGATAGAGGTAAAGAATTTTACAACTCACATTTTGAAAATATTATGAAGCAATATACAATAAATTTGTACTCGACATTTAGTAATTTGAAAGCATCAATTTGTGAGCGATTTAATCGTACCTTAAAAAACAAAATGTGGATGCAAATTAGCTTGCAGGGTAATTATAAGTGGATAGATATTTTGAAAGATTTAATGTTGTCCTACAACGACACCAAACACCAGACTATTAGAATGAAACCAAAAGATGTTAATAAGCAAAATGAGAAAAAATTGTTTGATGTATACAAAAATTTTAATGTAAAAGAAGCAGTTAAAGAAGCTAAATTTAAAGTTGGAAATAGAGTACGTATAAGTAAATTTAAGCATGTTTTTGAGAAAGGATATACACCAAATTGGACAACTGAAATATTTACCATAAGTCATGTTCAGAATATTGACCCAGTGACGTATATGCTTAAAGATTATCAAGATGAAGCTATTGCAGGTAGCTTTTATGAACAAGAACTTGGCAGAGTTAGAAATCCAGACATTTATCTTGTGGAAAGGGTACTGAAAAAACGTGAAAATGAGCTGTTTGTAAAATGGCTAGGTTTCGATGATTCTCACAATAGTTGGATAGGAAAGTCTAGTTTATAAGTATCTTTTGTATTAATAATAAGTTTTTTCTGAATAAAGTTAATTATTCTCAAACATATATATATTTTTACTTACACATTTACCTACCCTTACTCCAGTCAATGAAAAAAGGCGAATTTCGTTTAAATTATATCTTTTTTATTTAGATTATCATACTATTGAATACATCGAAATTTTAATGTATAAAGGTACCATTCACGCATCTGAGTTCTGCTAATTTCTGAATCACTTCTTCACACACATTCTGATTGTGAAAAGTAATCATTTCAAGAAACAGACTTTCGAATCGCATGAGATTAGTAAATACCAGTTTTTTCATTACCTTATTCTTTAAACTAACATAATTTTTTTGTATATAAGATTTGACACTTTTCGCACAAGGGGATTTCACATTACACCAAACACCTTCAGTAATGGTTTTAATGATAACATCCTTCGTACATTGGAACGGCATAACACTCTGTTCTAGAAGATACCGGTTGATGCAAGGAGTGACTTCCTGGAGAACAGCAAACGTTGTTTCTTGTAGTATAAACGGGTAATATTTTCTGGTTTCAACTTCAGTTTCTTGAATTTGCTCCAAAGCCACTATGTAATCTCCATAAGATATAGTCATGTGTATACGGAAATTTCCACAGTCGATGCATTGTTGCTTCTCTTGAGCATCAAAGTACATTGAAATGATGTTGAAATAACTTTTGAACAATTTCCACTCATCAAGATTTAAGGTTATGCTTGCATGAGGATGACTAGCTAACAGTTTCACCGATGATGCTAACCTTCCATCTTTCTTTAAATTCAGCACCCACGATAATTTGCTTTGTGAATGATGAATTCAGATTGTATGTAGTTGAATGTAACATTTGATTTCGAGGAGTATAAGACATGATGATGTTGATGACACTGAGAGCTTTCAGTTACTGAGCTATAAGTAGAAAACTGTGCACTTTACATATTTTTTTCAACAAATTCAATGGAATTGCACTTTCCACCCAAATACACCATGCCAAGATGTTAATCTTCACAAGCTTTCTTCGTGTGCATGAACAGTGTTTCATCCTCTTCGAACAGTTTAGCGATTCATTGAGGTAGAAAAACGGAGAATTTGTTTTCCATGATTACGAACGTTCTCATCCCATATTTTGTTTTAGCTTTCTTGATATCCGTGATTCCGTATTTTTTGTTAATTTCTAGATCTGTCAGCTTAATTGATGGAAGAAAGTCTTCATTGAGGGCGGTTTTGTTTAATTTGGAGAAATCCATATTTTTTCACTGCTTTTTATCTTCAAGATTTAGAGTTTTTAAATTTCTTGTAAGCTTTCGAATATCTGATTGTAGATGAATCAGTTCTTTGAGTTTTCGAATATTTTTCAGAAATAGATCTATACGAATTTTCAGATCGTGCCACCGTCCCACACTACTTGACATCCAACTACAGAGTGGTAGAAGAAAAGAATTTTTTCGCTTTTATAATATTTTCCCTCTCCTCTCATTTTTTTTAGACAATTGACATCATTTCTAAGAATGATTCCAATGAATCCAATCTCAGAAATCTGAGATTGGAATTTTAAGAACTGTTTACACCAAACGTGTTATTTAAAAAATCAAAAGACAGGCTCCCATACTTATGATGTAGTTATAAATGTTTAAACCATTCGTTTGTCGGCAACATTGAAGGCAATACCGCCAAGGGGTTTGTTATTTAAAAAAATATCAAAGAGATGACGTCA
This sequence comes from Andricus quercusramuli, assembly GCA_932178445.1. NCBI lineage: Eukaryota > Metazoa > Arthropoda > Insecta > Hymenoptera > Cynipidae > Andricus > Andricus quercusramuli. Next base: position 63,313 of record CAKNXH010058715.1, on the reverse strand, counting down.
TATGAGAGACACATTATACTTCTGGAATGTATTTATTGAAGACTGAGCAACGTTACACTTACGTTTATTGCCCAATTCTATGAAAAATATATAACATTAACAATTCGTTTGTCGGCAAATATCAAAGGGTGAGCCGCTAAGGAATTTGTTATTGAAAAATCAAACTCGCTTCTTAGAAAAATGATTCTTAAATTTGAAAAACAACATTCCATTGCAATTATCACATCCTCTGAAATGTAACAGCGGATATTACGTCATCATTCATTTATCAATTAAAATTTCCCCCCCCCCCCATGTCAATCACGAACCTTCTAAATTTAGCATGAACCACGGTCTTCTTAGCATGGAACAGAATCATGTCGGTAACAGGAATCTTGCGTTAGAACTCCCCCTGCCTATCTACTGAAAAAAATTATGCACCCAAAAATGATCTCCAAATTTGTCATTATTCACTTTTTGATATGATGCGTAGTTTTTATTTTATTCGTAAAAGACAGCATTGGAAATAGTAAAATTAAATTTTTAGACGAATAACACAAGCTACAAGAAAAATGACAGAGACAAAATTTGTTCATCCAAGGAAGAGGTACCAATTTGTTATAAAGCGTGTTCTAATAGGATGCGTAGTTTTTGTTTTATTCGTGACTTTTTCATTTCTATCATACGGTGCACAGAACCGAGCGTGAAACGCAAGGTTTAAATGATTTCCAAATCACATATCGAGCGCGAAGCGCGAGTGTCTGGATGAGAATGTGTTCCTTAAGGTCGATAGAATCTTGAGTAAATAAAGTTCCATTTCATTCTAAAATAAAAACAAATTTAACAATCACTTCACATGTAGAGGTTTTGATAATTTTATAATATTTGCAAATAAACTTTGTCTTTCCATCAAAGTCGAACACGAAGTTCAAAAATCTAGATAAATATATGATCGAGCGCGAAGCGCGAGATCCAACAGTCGCGCGCCCTAGGCGCGCTCAAACTTGCGAGCGAAGCACATTTTTAAAAATATGTAGGGGTGGTTTACCGCCGCGTAATTTTTTTCTTCATTTTGGATGGACTCTATTTCACTTCCTTTGTTATAAAAATAATTTCCCTAATTTTTTGGTGTATGGAAAATATATATTATCATAGACACAAAATAATAAGTGTTTAGGGGTAGCTTACATTTCCGAATACTACAACATATATCAGGGAGAATCAAATCGGCGACGGACACCTGGGATACCTTCCTAGTTAGTTTTTCGAGTACTACAATATATATCAGGGAGAATCAAATTGGCGAGGGACACCTGGAGTACCTTCCTTCTTAGTCTGAATTCATCCGTTTTCATCAAAATACAAATGTCGATCCATATGAATCCGCCGGATAACTTGATCAAACTTCGATTGATCCAGTGTTCTACTGGTAGCTGTTTTCACTTAATAGAATACTAGTTGCTCCCTGTGGGACCCTGTGTTGGTTGTTCAACCGGTTTTTTATTATATAGTTTTCTATATATACTTCTTAGGAATATATATTTGCGAAAAAGTTCGGAATATTCATATTGAATTCATTCATTCATCACAGTCTGAAGCGGACTGGATTCGGAATGATTCGGAAAAATATTTCGCAGTCGACGCGCCGCGCCGCGCATTTAGGCACGCCGGTGCGTGAATAAATGGTTAATTATTATTGCTTACCGGCTATTTTAAGGAAACTGCGCGGTCGGCTTTTTCGAAATAAAATGACTAATGAATACCGACCATTTTGAGAAACCGTTTGATCGGATGGTTTTATAGAAGCCGAATCACTGAGTTCGCATTACAATAGATTCAACGAGCGCATGTACACGCGATCAAGTATCCACGATCAGACAAGCGAGAGATGACTAAGGGCAGCTATTAGTGGCAGTTTGTCGATTTCGGCTTTTATAGCCTACTTGCATTAAAGTTATAAAGCACAATAGATTCACTAACAGTAATTCAGGAAACTAAACCACACCTGAGTGTATCCTTCTCCCAAAGATAGAGCTTCTATGCGGAATTTTTCTAAATCTTTGACTTTTTGTTGTTCCATGATTTCGTAGTGTTTTCATTTTGCTTTTTTGTCGTTTTGTCATTTTCCAGTTTATTAGGGTTTCGTAGCCCCGGGCAGAAAGGAGAGAGTGATTCAAAAGACTTAGGATAAACAGGGGTATTGCCGACACCCTTCTAGTGGAAAATACTATGCAATAAAAATGCTTTTAATCCTATTATGGAGGCTTGAAATAGATCATTGTCCGTTCATAAATATTCCATTATCTATTTGAATTATACTTCAATATTTTTTCAGTGCAAAATAAGTGAATTTATATTAATTAAATAATGCTTTTAATGTCACCTACAGAACGACATTTTGACAATGTCAATTTTTGTGATTTTATTAATTTGAAAGTCCTGTCAAACATAGAAGAAAAGATATTTCTTACCTTGTAGTAATTTCAACGGTTAATTCATTACGTTTGAGCAATACGAACAAAAAAGCAATATTATGGAACTCTAGTAGATGTAATATATTTCTAATATTCTTATCGTACCTTCAAATCCAGTAACAGAAGGAAGTTTGCAGAGGATTCTACGCGCTTGTTTTATTGATATCCATGATCTTGTCATTGCTGTTTGTTTTCTTAATCCCTAGGAATATGCTTTCTGTGAATCTTCAATGTTCAATAGGGTGGTTCTTCTTTATACTTGGAGGATTTTTTTTCTTCGAATTTCTCTGCTCTCATCCCCAGTTTTGTTCGAATGCCGAAAAAACAAATCTTCCAAATTTGAGCAAAATCGGTTAGTATTTAGAGGTGCTGCAAAGACCATGAAGTTTCCCATTAATTTAACATGGGAAAAAGTCAGCTTATTGTAAATTAGTACTTAAAAATATGAAAAATTGCCGGAAATTTAGTGAAATAAAGTGTTTCTCCTGCTTTTTTTAAGGAAAATATATACTGCAGCAAACACGTGTTATTTAAATAATTGCGAAATTATTCAAACAAATTATTTTATTCTTATCATTGATTAAATAACTCATAGTGTAGAAAATACGTTTATTTCGCAAGTTAACTGAAAAAACAAATATTTAAACAAATTAGAATTGTTTAAGGGGTTAGCCCTACTTGCAACGCAATAAAAAAGTGAATTTTGTCAATTTTTTTTTGAAAAAATGAAAAAATACTTTTTGGTAATTGTTTGTGTATTTGAAAGAGTATCATATAAACCTAATTTACCCTAATTTTCATTCAAGAATACACATTATTTCATGAATTACTACTGATACACCGTAGTATGATTTTTTGAAAGTGTATTGCGGTGAGCAACACTGCTCAAGACTCGATCATCCGAAATAAGAAAATCAAAAATATTTCGGAAAATTATAAGTTTTTCTAGTCCTTGACCGAAGGATTTGGACAAACAAATTTTTTCGACAAAATGGCGGCCCGTCAAAGTTGAGAAATCGATTTTTGTCGAAAAAAAACACATTCATTTTTAAAATAAAAAAAAAAGTTTTCGATGAAAAAAAATTCCTTCGACTAAGGACTGTTGTTTGATATCACAAAAAAGGTTGCCAAGTTTGGAAATGATGGGTGAAGCGGTTTTCTAGAAATCTTGCTCACCGTCTTTGAAAACGTCGTTTCGAGAAAAATGCCTTTAAAGTTCTGAAACTGCCTGGACCTAGACGGACCCGCCGACGCTTCCGACTGAATAACTTCTACAATTTTATTCAGATTTCATTAAGACTTTCAGAAAATATTTTTCAAATGATGTACTTTCAGAAAATGTCAAAACCCAAAAATCGAATTTTTCAAAATTTGCAAGTAGGGTTAACCCCTTAAACAATTGAATATTAGTTGACAAATGACTGCGTACTCTTAAATTATTGATAAACGAGTATTTTTTTCTAACTTTTGAAAAGCGTCAATAAACCGCAATATTACGTACAATTCAAATTTGTCACTTATGGGGTTTTCTTTGGGGACCCATGAGAGTGGCTTACAATTATTCAACCTCAAAATTTATGATTGATTCTTATTCTCTGATGAATTCTGAACAATATACTGAAACGCGGGATCATTTGTAACATATCATCGCGTTTGAATATAAGATTTACAAAAATCTGACTTTTTCCCATGTTAAATCAATGGGAAACTTCATGGTCTTTGCGGCACCCCTAAATATTAACCGATTTTGCTCAAATTTGAAGGAGATTTTTTGTTTGGGCATTCAAACAAAACTGGGGGGTGAGAGCAGAGAAATTCAAAAAGTGAAGAATAAGGGGCACCCTAATGTTCAATATCTATTTAATTAGTTTCGGATTTTCAAACGTCAAAAATTGATGACCGAAACCCCATCAGAATGAATTTGGCAAAGTCGCGGAATGGCCAACTGAAGATAACCACACAATATCGAAGGTATTCCTTCTCGACGAATACGTCCTCTTCTCTCATAAAAACACCCATTATTATATAAAATTTTCTTTATTTTCTAAAGTAAACAAATTACATCATATTTTTTACGAACAACTTTCCAAATTCTTTTTTCTGTAATTTGCGAAAAAGTGCCAGTTTTTCCACCTGTTTTTGGTGTAAAAAGTGACCGATTTTAGGTCGGTGACGTGGCGCATGCGCAGTGTCGACCTTTTCGGGCAACAGTGAAAAAAGTGGACGTATGTAGTGGAAAGACTAATGGACTCAGTGACACAAGTGAGGCACAGTGGAAAAAGTAAATAAAGTGCAAACTACTTCGTGTTACTCCGGGTGTGTTCGTGCTGCCTCGGGTGTGCTCGTGCATCGTGCGCAGCCAACTTCATTCTATTTTCCGACTCCGTCCCTAACCTAAAAACACCGTCAGTTTCTCCGAAAATACGGTGTTATTGTTGCGTCAATCGACAGAAAATCGCTTTCTTTTTACACAAAAAATAGGTAAAAAAAACTAGCACTTTTCAAACAAATTATGGAAAAAGTATCGTGTCCCACACATTGAAAAAGCGACGATTTAAAACTCGTGTGATATCTACCCTTGCTCCGCTCGGGTGGCTAACTTCACACTCGTTTTAAATCTCTCGCTTTTTCAACTTGTAGCACAATATACTATTAAATTCAAAATAGTACAGGTGTCGTTCACTGAATGTGGAGTGCTGTTCACTGAAAATATGGTATCGTTCACTGAATTCAAGTAAATCAATTAAAAATAAATATAACAAGATTTTGACAAAGAATAATTATATCAATGAGTACTGTCTGAAAACAGACAAAATTTGCCCTTGCACATAGATTCATCTTTGTTACCAGATAATAAATACATAAATTAATATTCTTCTTCTTTTAAAAACTTTTTCTGACGGTGACGGTAACACCCATATTTACAATAAATTACCTTTTTTCCAAGGGAAGTAATTTTTAAAATTTCCTTTCTTTAAATTTTTCTGTAAGTCTTTTGTAGTTTTTGCACCAGGAATGAATCCTTAACCCTCCGTTTACACACTTCTTTTTCCCACCCTCCGTTTACACACAGGGTCTTTTAAGTCCCATTCACTTTTTGAACTGTTTCTGGTTTTCAAAAAATCTAGAAAAATTCAGGGTTATTTTTTGAAGTGTCTACTACACGACCCAATTGCTGTTAGTGTTAGCCTAGACTATGAACGTCAACAAAAACATAGGCCCATTGGTGACGGCTTCAAAAAGTTGAATTATTTGAAGACCTGAAAAATGAGAACATTTTACAGTGATTCATGCAGGTAATTCCATAGAAAAAGCAGGACATTGGATGTTAACGCATATTTGTTATACTACAATAGTAAAATTTACTTAAAAACATTCAGTTTGCGAAATCTTCATAAAAATGAATATGGTGTTCTTCGCACACTGCCTGTTTACTAACTTGTGAAAACACTAACGTAGTTTACACACAGGGTCTTTTATGTTACTGTGCGCACAGCTCAAAGGTTAACTGAGAAACTGCAGCACCTCTCGCAGGACCTGACCCTATTACTATCTAGATTTTTTAGAGGGGGGAACCGAACTTCTATATTTTTCCAAAGACGGGACATTCCAGTTCGAAAAATCATTTGTGCCTTAAAATCTCCTGTGTGTAAACGGAGGGTTAAGAATGGTCACATCACGTTCGAGCGTCAGGTTACGTCACTTTCCAGCAAGGTAGCAGGCTGAGCGCGCGTATTCATGGAAAACAAGGAATTGATGGAATTCATGGAATTCAAGGGATTTATGGAATGCAAGGAATTTGTAGATTTCAAGGAATTCGTAGAATTCAAGGAATTAGTAGAATTCAAGGCCAACGGCCATACCACGCTGAAAAAACCAGTTCTCGTTAGATCACTGAAGTTAAGCAGTGTTGGGCGCGGTTAGTATTTGGATGGGTGACCGTTCGAGAATACTGCGTGCTGTTGGCTCGTCGTGGGTGTGGTGAGCCCACACTTGTAGTTATTTACTACAAGAAACTATCCACCTATAAACAATACCCGAATCTGGTAGTGTCACGCCTACCCCGAAAGGGAAATGGCTTAATGGTATACATACAAGGAATTCGCAGAATTCGAGGAATCAGTAGTATTCAAGGAATGCGTAGAATTCAAGGAATTTATAGAATTCAAGAAATTCGTAGAATTCAAAAAATTCGTAGAGTTCAAGGAATTCGTAGAGTTCAAGGAATTTGTAGAATTAAAAGAATGCGTAGAGTTCAAGAAAGTCATGAAATTCAAGGAATTTACGTAACTCAAGAAATTCAGAAAAATCATATCATTCAAGGAGTTCATAGAATTCATGGATTTCAAGGAATTCGTAAAATGCGAAGCATTCGTAGAATTCAAGGACTTCGTAGAATTCAAAGAATTCGTAGTGTTCAAGAAATTCGTGGAATTCAAGAAATTCGTGGAATCCGAGGAATTCATGAAATTCAAAGAATTCACGGAATTCAACGAATTTACGTAATTCAATGAATTCAGAAGAATCATGTAATTCAAGGAATTCACGGAATTCACGGAATTGATGGATTTCAAGGAACTCACGGAAGTCACAGAATTCACAGAATTCAGGGAATTCAAGGAATTCACGAAATTCAATGAATTTATAGAATTCAAGAACTTTCGTGAATTCCTTAAATTCCGTAAATTGGTAGAATTTCGAGAATTTCTTGAATTTCGCGAGTGCATTGAATGACTTGAATTCCGTGAATTACTTGTGTTTCCTGAATTCCATGAATTCCCTGAATTCCATGAATTGATTCAACTTGAACATTCTTTCGGAGTTTCACTTCCACCGTGCGTCCCGAGACACAAACATTTTTTTTTGTGAAAAATTGGAAGAAATTTTGTTTCTAAATTTTTTTAAGACTCAAGTAACGTCTTAATAGGCTAGGATACCGCGTTTTTTTTTAGGTCATCTGCGCCTACTTGGACCAATCCTCCTTCATCATAGAAGCTTTGTTATAGTAATAATTTTGAAAATTTTAATATTCGTTTGATTGTATGTGTATGTATGTGCGTGAACGTCAGTGCGGATGTTTGCGTAGCGATGTTTGCGGATGTATGTTTTGGTGTGTGTGTTGATTTGTGGATGTCACACCTTGTTGGGTACACGATAACTTGAAGACAGTTGCGGATAAATTGATGAAATTTGGAGGGCTCATCTCCACTATAAACAAACAAACTACACACGCAAAACTTACTGAAAGATTTCTGAAAATATTTATAAAATTTTTCTCAACACTTTATATTACTTCAAAATATGATTTTTCCAGTAAAACTGTTTTCATATACATAATTCTAAGTTGGTGCAAGAATATAAAATATTCTTTACCTTGGAACAAATCAATTGAGCTCCAGTATTGACAAACGTCGTCAAAGAGTGAGTTAGGGTCTCTCATATTATTTAAAAAATCGGATATTCATAGTTAAACTTTTTTCATTACATAATTCAAAGCTAAAGCAAAAACGGAGAAGATTTCTTGATTCAAGACAAATTGTTGATCTATAGTATTAACTATCTTATTGTTTTGAAAAGCACGAAATTCATGGTCATATAGTTTTTACAATCTGTTTTAAACAGAAAATACGTTTTCTTTAACATAATTCAGAGTACATGTAAGAATAGAAAAGGCTTTTTATTTCGATTTGCTCTAAGAGAAATCAAATATATTTGCTAATTAATTATAATGAGGAAGCAAAGTGCTCATCAAATGAGCACCATACAATTGTAAATACGAGCAAAGTGGAAACATCTAGGTTCGAATTCTTTTTGTCGTTTCATTGATGTGATTTTGACGTCTTTGTTGTTCATTTTTATCATTGTTGTTGTCATTGTCATCGTTTCTGTGGCTTTCTGGCTGTTGTCCTTTTCTTCGTTCCGCCGTTTTTTACCTTTGTCATTTTCTCTTTTTTTGGAATTTGTTAATGTCTTCAAGACGTTTTTGTCGTTGTAATTGTCATCTTTGTTGTGGCCACTGTCATGGTTGTTGTTTTTGTTGTCCTTCTTGTCGTTTTGCCGATTTGTCGTTTTGCCATTTTCTTTTCCTGCCATTTTATTATTTTGCCATTTTGATGATTTGTCATATTGGCATTAGGTCTTTTGGTCGTTTTTTGATTGTGTCCCTTTTTAGCGATTTCAGGACGAGGAGGAACTTTGACATCAAGACCCCTTCTGAACCCTAAATTTGGCTAAAATGGATGCCTCCTTTCGTGAGAATATCAAAGAGAGCTTTGGCTGATTCAAATCGACGGCTAAAATTGACGATACATCAAAAGACTGAAGACGCATGCGTCTACTGAACAAGACGATTGGATGGTGAAGGCAGAATGCGTCTCATATTCAGTGGGTGACTGAATACATAACATCTGGTATGCCGTTCACGGAAATGGTACAAAAGTTCGCCCACGAACGGAAGATCTACAATTCCACACTGAACAAGTAAAACTTGCTACCAATCAAACAGCACTCTGTCGACAAAAAACTTACTCATCTCGCTTCTTCAGCGATCTTCCTGTTTTTGTCAAAAATCCACCCGAAACCGATGAGGTAGATAGTTTTTACACAGAGGTTCATGAGATCCCAACACTAGAATCGAAGGAAAACTCTAAAAATATAATTCGCTTCTGGGAGCTTCGCGAACAGCCGTAACATCTGAGGAGAAATATCCATTAATTATTGAAGAAGAGGTAAAGAAAGAATTGAGGGGACGAAGAACTCTTCCGCTTTGAGATTAGATGGTATGAAGACTTCCAGTGGAAGATGTTTTCTCCTAGACACCAACATATGGCCTGCATCTTTACATCATGTTTAAAGCCAGAGACGGTCATTCCATGGTGGTAGGTATTAGGACGCACTGTACTCCTACTCCTACTGTTTAAGATCTTCACAGCTCTCCTGAACGACAAGCTAGTTCGAAAAATTGGACCTGTGAGGAGAGACATGTACATACAACGTGGCACAGAAAGAGGTGTGGCAGACGGCCGAGAGAACCTACTATTTGACAGGTGCATCTGCAAAGATACAACATTCCACTAGCGCTGCCTAACGATGCCCTTATTGACTACCTGAAAGCTTTCAATCCAACCTTTCATAGACTTGCCATCTGTCTGTTGGAAATCCCGAAGGTTCATCCACACATTGTAAGATATATTGAGAGATTGATGCCCTTTGGAAACACTAGATTTACTATCCTGTGTGGAAATCATCGTGTGCCAACGAACAGTATCAACTTTCAGAGGGGCGTCATTAAGGGAGACACTATGAGCCCCTACTCATTTGCATCACAATTCTGTCACTATCTCTCGCACTACGTAATTCTACAGAGTATCTTTACTGCAAAAAAATCACCCGAGCATAAGGTCACTTATGAATTTTATATGGATATCCTGAAGATCTATGCTTCATGTTCAAGCGAACTTCATAATGCTTTAAATATCTTCGACGAGTACACAGGGTAGATTGATAAGGCCCTTGAATTGGATAAGTGTGCCAAGATTCAGTAGAAGCAAGGACGAATTACTAACGTTCCCCGGGACCCTGAGCTTGCGGATATGAGTGTTATTATATATGTTGACACTGGAGAGTTAGTTTTCTTCGACTGATTCGATATTCCAATTTGTCCGCGTTGAACAAGATATCTGCGAAAAACATGCTTGCCGTCCTAATTCTACTTTACTCGTTTAGGGTAGTTACATGGGCAAAGCTCGAGCTTACGGCCATGATGGTGCGACGCGTAAGACCATGCCCATGCAGAAGAGCTTGCATATCAATTTTTCTGCTCCGCGACTATACACTCTGCGCCGTGAAGGCGGGCGCAGACTTCTAAATCTCCAGTGTCTTCATAAACGATGTTTTGTCAGCTTATGCCGAAAATGCAATAACGAACATGTTTCGCTTCTCGATGTCAAGGAGAACTATGGCAGGCTGTGAGTGCTCTCCAGAAACAATCGTCGGGAATATTGAGTTCCAGTATATGCGGCACTTCTCATTTTCGACAATTGACTCTATTTCCCTAGAAGCGTTTAGCGAAGCGGTGCTGGGTCTAATGCAGTAAGAGTAACAGAGATGATGATAAAGCACTCTTAGTGCCGCATTGTGCCTTTGGATGTAAGTCGTTCCCGCATGAGTTGAGTCACTGGATAGTATGTGTCCTGGATGCTCGGGAAGTGCATGACACGCTCTGCAGCTATCATCGGGAAGGTCTTGGCTTAAAATGTGGCGACGGTATGCTAGAGTGGAAATGCCACTGTGTTCACATGCAAAAATAAAACTCTCAGTGCCCGACTTCAATCCGGGTGATTTAAGGAAAGCAAACTTTAACTCATACGACATCGACTGATCCTTCACGTTTCTGTGGAAGCTGCCGTGCATCCTCTTCTCGAGGAGCTGTTCGCCAAAGTTTTTTTCCTGTGCGTTTGAAATCCAGGCCTTCAGAAGTGAGTGCTCGAAATTGATAAGATTTGAGGCATTTTGCTCACCCTTGATATTGAAGTCAAGGTTGAGTCTTTCAGCAGCCTCCTCCGCTGCTTTGTACAGAAACGCTTCTTTGTCTTCTTCTTCGTGCTTCCCGACCATTTCAAGAAGACGGTCTCGTCCTTCTGCGACTATTTGTGATGTACCCAAAATAATCCTGTTGTGAAAACATTCAAGGTTTAGTACTCCGCGACCGCCTTGACGGCGTGAGATGTAAATTCGTGGAACAGAAGACTTAAGGTGCATGCTTTTTTCATGTGCCAAAGGAATAGAGTATTACCGGGACGGCAAGCATGTTCATTGCAGATACTTTGTTCCTCGCCGACAGCTCGGAAGACCAAATCTACCGGATGAAATGTTTCTATCCGCTTCTGAGAGTATCCTCAATAGATATCACGTCCTGAGTGCAACTCTGTGGAACGCCCAGGTATGTATAGGCCTCTCCAGCGCTAAGCTGTCGTATAGCGCTTCTGTCGACGAGCTTAGGATCTTCGGGGATGCAATTAAGTTTCCCTCGCTTCAAATAAGCCTTGGCGCATTTTTCTAACCCAAATTCCATTTCAATCTCCTGAGTGTATTCTTCGACAATCCCTAGAGCTTTTATTTTTAAAATAGATCTAAAGGTCATCCATATAAAATACATGAGTGACCTTATGCTTTCAATTTCCAGGCTTGCCACAGAAGTACCCTTCGGAATGGCAAAGTGCGAGAGATAATGGCAATAATGTAAGGGAAAACAGGATTAGACTCATGGTGTCGCCCTGAAAGACAATTCTCTGAAAGTTTACGGTTTTAGTTGTCACAGGATGTTTTCCAGATGAGATAGTAAATCTGGGTTTTTGAAACGGCATCGATCTCTCTATGCACCTCATGATGTGCGGATAAACCTTTAAGCTTTCAAAAAGACTGATAATAAGTCTATGGGACATTGAATCGAAAGCATTGCGGTAATCAATCTGGGCCATCGATAGGAAGCGCTGGTAGCATGCTCCGTCTTTGCAGACACATCTATGTATTGATGAGCAGGTTTTTCCGACACTCTGCTACTCCTTTCTTAGAGCCGCGTTGTTCGTACATTTTTCGCTACACAGGTCCGATTGTCCGAACAACCCTATCATTTAGGATAGCTGTGAAGATCTGTAATGTTGCAATTTTACCTGAAAATTACTTTGTTCTATTTTCACTTTTATTCATTTGTAAACAGCTCATCCTCTCTTGGAAGGAATTTCCACGAGAACACCAGGCTCGATCGAGGGCCAACTGATTTGATTTTTTATATTTTATTTTTGTCTATCTTCTTTGAAATGTTCCATCATTCTCTGTGTTGTACGCACTCTCTTGGGATTTTCTTGAGGGGAAAGATTAAGAATCACTCTTGCTAATTCCTTTGGGTTTTTGTCTTTTTTGTTTTCATTCACTGAGTTCACAGGTGCAGCCGAGGGTTGTACACGAGGGGTGGAATGTGGATGTGGCTCACCCATTCTAAATCCTGTACCTGGGGCGATTCAAATCTCGCCGTCGAGGATTCGTCGCAGCACAACTATCACCATCTTTTTGGCACAAGGGTTCCGAGATCTCCCTCCATACGCAATGACACTGCGTCAGCGCACAAAAAAAATCTTTGTGGCCTGTGCACCGTCAAGCGAAGTGAACTCCTTGCTTCTCATCGTTTGAGCCTCATAAGAGGAAGTTTTGTCGCAATGTCTCAGGATCTTCTGGAAAAGGTGGGGGCTTTACTTTTACGTTTCGATTATTTCTGACGCATTTAATTCGTAGAAACTCTAAAATAAATATGATTTATATTATTTTAGAACGTTCAAACAATGTTTATATATTTGAGAGACCTCTCAGATCTGTCTTTTGTAGTTGAGTCTTTAAAGCACTCACGCGACTCTCCGCCACTGCTGTGCTATGTCGGTATTACTTTTTCTAGTGTGTTGTTGTGTCTTTTCCTTTACTTCCAGGACAGCAAGTTGGGAACTGCCTGGCGCCATAATATAATCTAAATTTAAAGTCCTGCGAGAAATGGGTTTTAAACCAAGTGACGTTCAAGATTATAGTGAAGAATTTTTATTCAAGACTTTAATAAAATATGGAAGTTAGAATCCCCGTTTTAGATCTTTTATAGTGTATTCAGACAAGTGATCGGCCTGTAATTCTTCGGGTCCAATAAGTTGCCCATCTTTGGAAGGAATACTTTGCGCCCTTCCAACAACCACTCCGGAATAGACTCTTCCGATTTTAGATATGAGATGAAAATGCGGACCAGATTCTGGTGCGTTGAAGAAAGCTTTTTACACCAGAAGGTGTGCATACTATCTGGTCCCGGAGCGGAATAGTTCTTTATGCCTCTTAATACTTTTTTTACCTCCTCAGTCGTGATGGGTGAGCATTCTTCCTCAGGTGTTATGAGGGTATTGCACAGCCCCTTAAAGCTATTAATGTTATTGGAGCCTCCTTTAAGTGGATGCTGGACCTTGTAGACTTCTCTCGAAAATGCTTCGACCTCCTCTAGGTTGGGCGGATGGTCGACAGTAACTGGAGGATATTGGAAGAGTCGAGATGGTTCAGAGAAATACTGTTGGTTTTCTCTGACCCACCTCTCCCTCTGCTCTAGACTTCTGCTAGCGTCGGATAGTACTTATATTCTGCCAAAAATGTGCTGTCTGATGGTCAGAAGCCTTCACTTGTTAAGCGTATGATAACGGAATCGCAGTTCGCGCGCCAGATGTCATGTAGCCAATCACACACTAAATTCGGGACGCGTACTGTCTTGTCCAGCCTATCTTTGTGGTGAGTTGATGTATTCGTCTTGTGGTCTTATGATCGAGTGTTGGTTTTGTTCAACAGTTTGCATCCGCTAAAGCTCTCGCTGCATTACAAACACCACAATTAATAATTCAGAGGTCGAATTCTTCGGACGTGTGCTTGATTCGCGACCCGTGTATTCCCTTAAGATTCGCGTGTTATGCAATGCTGGCAACAATGCTAATAATTGCATATTTTGCGAAAATAATTGTATTGACAAGTGCGCATTACTGTCAAATAAAATGACAGCAACACTGGTTTCTCAATTACGTTCAATAATTCGCTAGATTCATTTTCTTTGTAGAATCAATTTACCTGCTTTTGGACTCTTGAATTGGTGGTGTCACTTATTACACAAGAGTCACGTGAAATATTAAATTCTGTATTTATTATTTTTGTCAGGTATCTTCGCCTCGAATAGATCCTGCCGAACGTGTCGAGTTGATGTCAAATGCATTTTAAATTTCTCGTTACAAATGCAATAATTGTGTCTCTCAAAATGTCAAGTGCTGACGTGTGTCTTGTTGAACAAGTGCAAATCGGTGAGCGGATTCACAAGTCTTTCAGTTCGGTATAAAAGGATCCCAATTAGTGTTTGCTTAAAGCGCAACTAGAAAGTCCCCAGTCAGAATGGTGACGACGATCAGGCGACGAATAGACTTCGTAACCGTCGTATGATGGTCGAGGCGAATTTATCGTCGAAAAATCATTCGGTGTTCGACTATGTTTATTACACTCGACAGATACTTTGTGAATGATAATTTACTGCAATGTATGTGATTTCATGAAAATTTGTTGCAATTCGCAGGGTTTAAAAATGAACGTCGAAGTGACGTCGACTCGACGTCATGCTGACCTCTTTCAGACAAATTTTATACTCTATACTCTGATGCCTGCACGCGATGTTATGAAACCTGTGCTAATATCTGAACTATTTTATGACGAAACCTAACCTTTTTTTGATATTTTCACTTATGCAAATCCAGCCTAACGTGAATGTGACATTTTACTATCATGGCTCAATGCAATTAATATTTACTCAAAAATTATTCATTGTGGAATAAAATAAAAATTGTTTACTCTCAATAACCAAAATATAATGAATCAGTTATTCCACATTTTTAAAGTGTCAGCCAAACCAAAGCCAAACTCCAATTAGTAGTCCAAAAAACGCAAGCGCAGTTTATTATCGGAGACCTTGAATTTAAAGTTCTTTCGGAAAATTAAATTTTAGACTAATTTTTGGAGGGTTTGAATCTTGAATTTCATCATTGTAGTTTCAAGTTGAAATATTTGAAAAGTCAGGACAATCCCCGCTATAAAATATTTCAAAATTTCACACCAATAAAGCCTTGATAGTTTTGAATTTAATCATTTCAAATGTAAGTATGAAGCCTTTTCGAATTGAAAGGCTTAAGTTTGTACAATTAAAAATTTTGGAATTCTATTACAGCAATATAAATTGTTTTGTAATTTTTTTTCAATTTTTTATTTTTATAACATAATATCTTAAAACTGCTTCATTTTTAGTTGAAGATTTAAACCAATAAAGCATTCTCAAATAAAAAATATTTCATTGGAAAATTTAAAGAATTAATAATTATTCTATAAGAAGTGTTAAGAAGTAAACTATTTTGAAGTATAAAATAAATAATTGATTTAAAAATTAAAGAAGATAAAATCAAACTTTCTTAAATAAAGGGTTACAATATAAAAAGTTTTCACATGTATTAAAATTGTTGGTGACTACACTTTTTTTGTTTTTGAATAAAGTTTGCATTTCTTTAAGTTATAATGCTCCGGAGTATAAAATATTTCAATCTAAATGTTTCTCATTTGAAATTACATTTATATTATTTTTAGGATAATTCAGTTCATTTTTTGATTTAATAAAAATTTGTCTAATCATATATGAGAAAACTGTAGTTTTCGCAAAGAGAGTATATATTTTTATAAACCAGGAGAAATCATAAATATTTGCCGGATGAAGCAGGGGAAAGCCGGGAGAAGAAAATTAAAAAAATAGTGGCCACCCTGACTCTGCAGGTTGATACCAGGATTTAATCGGATCCCTCTTTCTGTCAGGTGAGATAGAGGAAAAAGTGTGATCCTTTCTGATCATATAAAGCAAAAAGAGGGATCTACGTAAAAGTCGTTTCGAAAAGATCACACCTTTTTCTCTATCTCACCCGATAGAAAGAGAGATTCAATCGAATTCTGCCATCGGAGGTACACTGCGAATCAACTCTGTCAACAAAGTCAAATTCGGTTCATTTGGAGAAATTCTGAAATCCTACTACCAACGTTTCGCCAACTATGCCAGCAGCGAGTTGTAGTTGTATTTTATTTCGGATTGGACATTCTTTGCCTTATTGAAAATTCTTCCATTTCTTGGAAATCAAACGAATATTATTTATTTGATCATAAATTATAAAACATTGATTGTTTCTCTTCAAGAGACTTGTTTAAAATTATTACTGTTCACTATTGTCATTACTGAGTCATTATTGAAAAACATAATAAAATTGTTGCAGGTGCTCTTCTCGTGTGCAATTCAGATTGCAACTTAAGTGCAGTGGATGAAGTGACCAAAGCTTGGTTAAAAAACGATTCCTGGCAAAACCAAGATGACGGAAGTTTTGGCAAACGCGGAAAAGCTAAATAATAAGATTGCATTAACTATGAAAATCATTATATATGATCGTTTTGAAATGAAATAACATCGATTTTTCAATTTTATTTACTTGTGTATTTATTTTCTCACGTAATGATTAAACAAGTGTCGATCAACTTATGCATAGTGCTTTTAATAATGGAAACATAAATGGGATCCCATTTATGTTTTCGTA
Source organism: Andricus quercusramuli (assembly GCA_932178445.1). Lineage (NCBI taxonomy): Eukaryota > Metazoa > Arthropoda > Insecta > Hymenoptera > Cynipidae > Andricus > Andricus quercusramuli. The sequence continues at coordinate 46,689 of CAKNXH010058715.1, read as the reverse complement.
ACTACTGCGCTACTTTCTGTATCGTCGAAATTATAGTAAATTAGACGTAGAAACGATTAATAATAATACGACGTCGATGCGGTCATTAATTCGACGTCAATATGACGTCAAATTGGGCAACATAATATCGTCGAATCGATGAAAATATAGATGATCTTTTGACATCAAAAAACGACGTTGATTTGACGTCAAATCGACTATCCATTTCTGACTTTGTCTGGAATCAAATTTCTCTGAACTTCAAGCACAATTTGTTCCGTTGTTGAAAATTCCTCGTGCAGGAAAGTTGTCTTACTTCGAAGATACATTTTACGACAAAGTCGAGGAATGGTACCAAGATGTTTGAAGGAAATACTTTGATGCTCTTGACGCGTTACTTCCGCTTAATGCAACTACTTCTATAGCTAACTCGACTCATAATGTCATCGCAACTTCAACCACCAAGTCATTTTCTAAAATCGTTTCACCAATATTTTCAGGTCATCATAACAAGTGGTCTCCTTTAAAAAAGACTTGATTGGCCAATTAAGTCCAACCAGTCCCCATCATGGGGCGCTCTGGCCAATCACAGGCATCGTAGAGAATACATATATAAGGACAACATAACCTGAAACTTCAGTTTCAGGTCAGCCCTAAAGAAGTGAACTACAATGTTCACGAAACGTCGGCAACATTCATAGTTTCGCACACGATTTATTATTAAAGAACTCTACGGGGAGAGATTCCTTTCTAAAACTAACACTTTTAGTAAGCTCAGGTCTTCTCAAGCTAAACTACTAACATCTTTAGCTTTCTCAAAACGGTGTAGGGACAATAACATCGTCCCAAAATTCTTACAGTTGAAAAACCATTTGGGAACATCTAAATCCAAATCAATTCTACATAAAACAAGTTTGCTTCTCTTAAAAGAAAGGATACAACATACCAAATTTGAATTGCACACTACCTCCAAAAAACTATTAAAACTTCACCTTTTTCTATCAAACACTCTCAGATTTGACATTTGGTCCACATTGGACCGCATATCATTTGACCAATCCCAACGGATTAAAGATTTTTGCACTGAGAAACAAAAAATAAAATTTGAAAAATTACTTCCAGTAAAGCACGCACCATTAACTAATACAGTAAAGAACATCTCTAACCATCATCTCAGCAATGAAATGATTTCAGCCTTATCTAAAGGACATAATTTTGCAGTCGCTCCTTCCAAAATCCCAAAAGAAGAAATCATCAGTAATTTGGAATCCACAATATACACCCTTCCACCCGAAAAAGCAAATGACGTACGACGTAGGACAGCCAACATTTTACGCGAAGCCCAACTTCCCTCCTCAAACTTAACAAAACAAGAAAAAACAGCTATTAAAGAACTCAATCAGAATAAAGACATCATAATATTACCCGCAGACAAAGACAACACAACAGTAATAATGAATAAAGAAGACTATAACAAAAAAATCATGGACCTTCTTACTGACGATACATATAAACAGCTTAAAAAAGACCCCATAAAAACCATAACTAGAAAAACAAAAATCCTCCTAAAAGACTCAAATCTTGACAGCGATACAATTTCTAAATTAAATCCTACTAACGCTATCTCTCAGAAACTTTACGGACTTCCAAAAATTCACAAAAACAACATCGCACTCAGGCCGATCGTCAGCGCAATAAACTCTCCAACTTACAACCTAGCACGCTTTCTCGCCAAAAAACTTAAGCCTTTCACAGAAAACTCCATCACACACATCCAAAACTCTTTTGACTTCATCAGTAAAATACAACAGATTCAAATTAAACCCCAAGACATCCTAGTAAGTATCGACGTAATATCTCTCTTTACAAAGGTACCAATCTCTGATACAATCGATATTATTAAATCCTTCACAAACTCCCCCCCCCCCCCCAATCTCACACCTTTAATAGAACACTGTCTCACTAATACCTATTTCTCTTTCAATAACCAATTCTACGAACAAACCTCAGGAGCAGCAATGGGATCTCCAATTTTACCTGTAATAGCCAACATTTTTATTGGAAATTTAGAAACTAAAATCTTTAACAAATCTAAGCTTAAACCGGAATTTTGGTGCCGTTACGTTGACGACACCTTGGTCATCTGGAGACATGGACTAGACGAACTAAACAAAATTTTTTATTTCATTAATCAAATACACCCTAATATCCAGTTCACTATGGAAATTGAACAAAACGGAAAATTACCTTTCTTAGATGTACTGATTTATAAAAGATCCGATAACACATTAGGACATGAAGTTTACAGAAAACCCACGCATACAAACAGATACCTGCATGCCTCCTCCCACCACCACCCAATCGGTCATCAATTCCCTTGTATACAGAGCTGTCTCCATAACAGATAAAGATAACTTACAAAAGGAATTACAAAATGTTAAACAAATCCTAATACAAACGATTACACAAGCGAACAAATTGATAAAGCAATAAGAAAATACACTCAAGAAAACAAGTCAACACAACCTACTAAAGAAAGAGAGAGAAAAACAACCACCATCCTTCCCTACATTCAAGTTATCACGGAACAAATAGGAAGAATTCTCAACAAACACAACATCCAAACTATATTTAAACCACCTGCAAAAATAGGACAACTTCTAAACAACCCTAAAGATAAAAAGGAACCTTTCAGTGATCCAGGAGTATATCAAATCCCTTGTTCTTGTGGCAAAGTATATATTGGAGAAACCGGGAGGGCTGTAAGTCAACGTGTAAAGGAACATGAGAGTAAAGTTAGGCTAAAACATTTCACACAATCAGCAGTAGCTGAGCATCATATCGAAACAGGACATAGTATTTTATTTGACAAAACAACCGTTATCGCCAAAACGTACAATAAATTTCCAAGAAAACATAGAGAAGCAATCGAAATCTTGAAACACCCTAATAACATCAATAGGGGCAATGGATATAATACCAATCCGATTTGGCTTTCCGTCCTCCCGGGGTTTTTAAAGAAGAATTGATTGGCCAATCAAGTCCAACCAGTCCCCACCATGGGGCGCTCTGGCCAATCACAGGAATCGTAGAGAATACATATATAAGAACAACATAACCTGAAACTTCAGTTTCAGGTCAGCCCTGAAGAAGTGAACTGCAATGTTCACGAAACGTCGGCAACATTCATAGTATCGCACACGATTGAAACCCGAAAAATCTTTAAATTCTAAATTTTAAATTTATTATCTCTAATCTATTTGCGTCTTTGGCTTATAGGAACACTGAAATATCGGATGTCGTGAAGCTTGATCATTTGAACAATAATCATTCCAGAGAACATGCACACGCAAAGTTACTTAAGAACATCTCGGTAACAAATGAGAACTATTAGCGAGCTAGGAATATGCTAAAAAAATTTATGAGAACAAGAGACGTCTTATTGATTCTCGTGTAGCTCTGCTGTTTTCTTGGAAGCCTTTCAAGAACGAAACTGCAGCTAATCCATAAATCGGATGTATGAAGGTTCTTGATGTTGTCATTGGAGCAGATTTCATATCTGTTTCTTACAAATTGTGACAAAGTAAATTTTGCATCCCTGTCATTTTAAAAATCTTGCACATTAAGAGGAGATCCGCGAGAAATATGCAATCACGAGAACCAAGAGCGAGGGCACACCTCGATTTGAGAGCACTCACCAAAAATTGTTATGCATCATGATTATTTATTCCTCCGTAAACGTCTGTTTTCATGCTACCACTGCCACCTGTCAAAATTTGTACCACATCAACAACTCCACGGTAACCAGGGTTGGGTTCTGCCCCGTTGGCCGATTAACATGGGTGCCTGCATTGATCCTAATGCACCCTGGCTAAAAGACCTATAACTAACTCATAATCCAACCTCTTTTCCATCTCCATGACTACCAAACTCATTCCAACTAATAGCGGGCCTTGAGCATCCAGCCCAATTAGCATCGCACGACGTCGCCATCTTCTACCGGCTTCTGTGCGCCATGTCACCGAAGCGTGACGTCACAATATTCACGCCGTTGACAACAACTCTATCGCAACCAGGGTTGGATTCTGCCACGCTGAAGGATTGACAGGGGTCCCTAACGCAAGCTGGATCTAGTACTGATGACTATATTATAATTCAACCTCACTCCCATAGCCATGGTTATCGAACTCAACCCGTGTAATGGCGGTCTTTAAGCATCCGGCTCAGTTAACCTGCACGACTCCATCATCTTCAACCGGCCTTTGAGCGTCATATCACTGATGAGTGTCATCACGACACTCACGCCATGACAATACGATTTTGGGTCACTCGACCTTGTTTGTGAATATGGACCCCAGTAAAGCGCCACATATTACCTGGGCATGTGACATCACGATCCTTACACTGTAATAAAATGATCGGAAACCTGGTGAGTGCAGCCTCATCGGTCGTCGTATAGACTGTAAAATGAACCTATGAACCATGGAATACGTCCATTGCGGAGGTACTCTATCGAGCAAATAAATACCCGTAACAATTGTAAAACTCGGTAACGTCACAGCTATTGTCAAACTTCAGAATGCAATCCTAAGAATTTTGTTGTCTTCTTGACATCTGTACATATATGTATATATTATTGCGAATAATTGTTTATAGTTCTAGTTAGTAATTATTCAGTTTTCAGTTTTCGCGATAGTTCTGCTACGACCTTATATTTGTGAACGCGCCTCAACACCAACACCCTTCGAGTTTACGGTCGTGGCACGTTGCTTAACACTGTCACTTTCGTTCTTGGTTTCTATGAGTTCGGAAGTGGGTGATTTGCACTGAGCAATTTGTGAAAGCTATGGTCTAATTGAAACGAAAATGGATACAAAATGTCTGATTGATACGGAAAGTTTATTCTGGAATTGGAATCCTGTCTTAATTAAACCCATTAACTCTGATTAGAAATAACAAATTACGGCAATGTTAAAAGTAAATTCATTATACATTTGGCAGGCAACGCAATGGTGGTTTTGATTTGACCTTGCGGCCTTCTTTAACTTTACCGATACCATTGCCGTGCTTGACCTCTCTATCTTTTGTTGAGTGCTCTTTGTACAATTGTTTGATTTATAGTTCTTTTGATTGGTTGTTGAGTCAGTGCGTAGGATTCTCGCGATTTGATTTTTAGGGTTCTCGCGATAGAATTCTGTGTACCGATTTTACATAATGGCCACATGTCAAGACTTCGTACCATCGACCACGTGGTGGATTTAAACAACCACCCCTGAGACACCTATCCTCATCCTTCCTTTTTTATCAATTTCAGATTTTCTTTCCGCAGTTATAGATGAATATGGATCTTTTAGTTTCGTTATAGGTTATACGAAATAAAAAAAATCGGCCGGGCTAGATTTTAGACCTTCTTCCTTAGCTAAGGGCCTGGCTGGCGCCCTAAAAATGAAGAAACCTGGGAACAATAAACCACACCGATTTCTTTATATTTTCTTACTATGAGTTTAATTGCCATTAGCGTAAGGGCATTGAACCACCCTCGCATAATATTTGTAAAGGACCTCCTACTGCTTCTGTTGCTTAGAACACATATTTCAGTTGGACCTTACATTGAAAGAGTCAAAAGATACCATCAAAAATGACCTTGCCTCCGGATGAAAAAGAATGCGAGGACTCTCTCGTTTCAAGTCAGTGACGCAACTCTGAAGGGCGATTTGTATTTGGTCTTCCAATGAAGCAAAAGGTCAATACATTTAGAAATTCCTACAGTCCAGCTTTGTGACAGGGTAAATTTTACATACCTGTCACTTCAAATAAAGTCCACATTAATCGATTATACGGAAAATGCAGTCATGACCAAGGGCTAAGGTCGCATTACAATCCAAGAGCACTCGTTAAAATTGTATGTTTAGTTTATTTATCCTTTGCACATATGTACTTACATGCTTACGATCGCCACTTAGGGTTGTGAGTCAATCAAACGTTTCATTGCAACATTGAAAGATTCATAAAACAATGAAACGTTTAATGGGACCAAAGTTTCCGAAACGTTTGAAAGCTTCACAAATACGTATGCGCTTGCGCACTCATGTTAGATTGGGGTTAGGTCATTTAACTAGAGTTTGAGGTGAGGTGTGACTGTCACAATGATTGCATACATAATTCTTTTGAAAATGGATGCACTTGATTTCAATGATTTCATCGATTATAAGGTCACCAAACGTCCTCGCCTTGTCCTCCCGAGTCCTCCCTTCGTTGAAAATGTCCTCCTTTCTGACCAAAATGGCATATTTTTCTTTTTTCATCGTCCAAGATGTTATAGTGAGAGATCGTGTAACCTACTTTGTAGAAATAAAGTCATTCTATTCAACATTAGTTGCTTCCAATATTTGGAATTCAAAAAACGTGCCTTCACTATGCTAGTAAGTTAAGGTGAGGTTAGGTTAGGGAATTTTCAGGTGTCTCCCTTTCGTACTGTGAACACATGGTAACCCTACCGATGACCATGAAATTTCATGAAATTGGTCAGATGACAGTGTCGGTCGGCGTCAACTTCTGTCAATCCTCTTGCCTAACTTGTATTCTTAAATGCTCGAAAATTTAAGTTTGGGTGATATAACGGAGAATATGACAGAATTTAGGAGAATTTAAAAGAATTGACAAAATTTGAGAACGTATAATTTTTAACAATATTGTTATTGTTTACGTTATTCACCGACTAAGAACTCTGCATTTAAAACAGTTACCGGAACCAAATGTTCAAAATAGGTTTAAACTGTCTTAGGGTTGATGAAGAGCAATGTTACTAAATAATCTCGAAAATATCGAAAACATTGTGGTCGAGAACAAAAATATTTATATTGTAAATAATTGTTTAGTATTTGGAAATAATTATGTTCTTAAAATTTTGCTACCGCACTATAATTTGTAAACTTTTTGACATTTTCAAAGATACAAGAAAAATGAAATCATGGGCAAAAACTTATTTTGAAGGATTCGAAAAAAAATTTAGATGCTTTTTAATAATTTTGAAAGATTTGAGGTTATTTTTTTGAAGATTTGTGGGAAAATTTTTAATGGATTTGGTTTTATTTTCAAAGAAAAATGTTGAGTTTGGAAGATTTAAAAATGTGTGAAAAAAGAATATGAAGGACTTCAAGCCAATTTTTATTTTTCAGGATTTAAACAATTTTTGGGTAAACTGAATTGGGCAGGATATCAAGAGAACGAAAAAAAATGTTCTTAAGGTTCATAGGATAATTTCAAATGATTTTTTAAAATGAATCCTAAGAGAAAATTGAAAACATTACAAAATATTTTAAATTATTTCTTAAATATTTTCAAAAGATTTCTAAAATTGTCAAAGAATAATCTGAAAGATTTTTAAAAAAATTTTTCAATTTTTCTGAATTTCAAAGAAATTCAGAAAAAATTTGAATAATTTTGAAAAATTAGAAGATTTAGAAATTCTGAAAAGATAAAAAAAAAAGAATTTTCTCAAGATTCTTGGGGAAATTTTAAATGTATGTATATTGATTATACTCTCTCCCTTTCACGCGTTTGAGAGTCTTCAAAAAACCATTACAAGGCTTCTCCTCAAAAAATTTTAACCTAACTTAACCTGCTGCGGAAACGGAAGCCCTACCTCTACACTACTTCATTCCCTTTCCTATGCTACAGTCACAAAAACCTCCCGTTACCACAACTGTCATATTGTCCAATTACTACTGCCAAAACTCAGCTTATTGTCTCTACCGCCTTTCCCTTTCTTCGCTCTCTTCTCTTTACCTCTTACATCTAGCAGTAACAAAAAGCTCCCTCCTACTAATCTGTCAAACAACAAACATTTTTCCTTCCTCACTGCTTTTCACTCCCATGTACATCACATCCTATCCCACACTTCGATCCACTCCCATTCCACGCAAACTCTCAAAATAACCACCAACCACATAGCTCTGCTTTTCACTTGAACTTTTTCGCCATTCTCTGCTTCTTCCTTCTCTTCTTTTTCTAGCGGTCCTCTTCTTTCTCCTCTAGCCAAATCACCTTCATTCTGTCTTCCTTCTCGTTCCATTTCCATATTGTCTCCCCTACTTTCGCTCTCATATATTCTAGCTTCACCGCAGCGCATGCCCGTTTCAGCCTCTCAAAATGTTTCAAATTGGTGAGATTAATCAATAAAAAAATCGAGTAAATTCAAGAAATATTTATAAGTTATGAAGAGATTCAAAAAGGATTTTAAACTTTCAATGATTTCACAAGATGTAGGTGTTTATAGATTTTGAACAAAAACTGTTGAAAAGTTTCACTGTTAAAATTTCGAAGATTTTAAGGCAATTTATTCATATTTTTAGTGATTTTTAAAAATTATAAGAAAATTTCTCGTCAGTTAAAAAGATTATAAAGATTTTAAGCGGTTTCCAATAGATTACAAATATTTTAAAGTTATGAACGTTTTCAACCATTTTTCTGAATATTCCCGCCCTAATGTTTGAAACTTCGGGAACTTTGAAACTTTTCATGTGGTCAAAGTTTCATAAAACTTTACAACCATATCGCCACCTGTCAAATGCGAGATCGACAACAATACCACGGAAGCCAGGGATGAGTCGCCACATCAGAGGTTTAGCAGGAGTCCTAAACGCACCTTGAGAGTAAAAGACGGATCACCAACCTATAGTCCTACCATCTCACGTCTCCATGGTTACCGACTCAATCCAAAAGGACGGGCCTCAAACATCCTGCCCAACTAGTCTCACACCTGAGTGCCATCTTCTATTGCTCTCGGCGCCATGTCACTGGATCATGACGTCGCGATAACCACGCCTTCAACAACAACTCACGGCAACCAGGGCTGAGTTCTGTCACGTCGAAGGATCGACAAGGGTACTA
>CAKNXH010058715.1:5957-37418 GCA_932178445.1 Andricus quercusramuli | reverse complement strand
TATATATATATATATATATATATATATATAGTTTAAAGTTTGTCATAGGGACAACCGCAGGATTTCGTCGGGAGCGGGTGCTAATCTGAAAAATTGCACCCTCTCCCAGCGAAATCGCGGTGGAATTTCAGCTGTAACCACGTCTCACGAACGTGAGATAGGTGGTTACAGTCTGCGATGAATTCAATACGATGATCCGGCAAAAGTCTCGTGCACCCTGGAGACACGGAGCGATCCAAGGACGACCGCCTTCTGCATTTTCTCTGCAAGTGTCTCAGCATTTTTTTGACACACAGGGATGCTTTTCAGGCTATTAACCAGTGAAACTTTGGCACCTCCAAGAGCGCCGATGATTAAGACGTTTAGCTTAACAGAATATTCGGGGAATAACCGTCGCAACTCCCTTATAAGATCTTTATACCTCTCTTTCTTTCCTTTTTCCTTGGCCATGACCATTTTTGTCAGCCGGTGCCGAAAATTCGATCACGAACATGGTTCGTTTCTCAAAGTCGAGGAGAACTATCTCAGGCCTCGAGTGCGCAACAGAAACAATTTTCGAGAATATGAAGTTCAAGTGTATACGGCACTTCTCATTTTCGACAATTGACTCTATTTCCCTAGGAGCGTTTAGCGGAGCGGCATTTGGGCCAATTCCATAAGAGTGGCAGAGATGTGAATAAAGCACTCTTAGTGCCACATTGTACCTTTGGATGTAGGACGTTCCCGCAGGAGCTGGACAACTAGATAGTATGTGTGCTAGATGCACGGTTGTGTGCACGACACGCTCTGCAGCTGTCATCGGGAATATCTTGGCTCAAAATGTGGCTAAGGTGTGCTAGACTGGAAACGACACCGTCTTGACATGCCAAAATGAAACCCTCCGTGACCGACTTCATTCCGGATGATTTAAGGAAAGCTGCGGCGATACCACGCAGAAACCACCAGTTCTCGTAAGATCACTGAAGTTAAGCAGTGTTGGCTTATACATACATACATACATACATACATACATACCTACATACATACATACATACATACATACATACATACATACGTTAGATCATACGACATCGGATGCCGTGCATCCTCTTGTCGAGGAGCTCTTCGCGGAAGTTTTTCTCCTGTGCTTTCTCAATCCGGGCCTTCAGAAGTGAGTATTCAAGATGGATGAGATTTGATGCATTTTGCTCACTCCTGGTATTCAAGTCAAGGCCGAGTGTCTCAGCAGCCTCCTCCGCTGCTTTGTACAGAAACGCCCCTTTGCCCGCTCCTTCATGTTTCCTGACCATTTTAAGAAGAGGGTCTTGTCCATTTGCAACCGGAATAATCCTGTTGTCAATACATTCAAGATTCAGTATTCCGCGACCACCTAGGCGGCGTAAGATGTAAAGTCGCGGAACAGAAGACTCAACGTGCATGCTTTTGTTTATGTGCAAAACCTTTCGCGTCCCGATGTCAAGGGATCTGAGCTCGTCCTTCGTCCATGGAACCACTCCAAATGAACAGAGTACTACCGGGACGGCAAGCATGTTCGTTGAAGATACTTTGTTTCTGGCCGACAGTTCGGAAGACCAAATCTGCCGGATGAGACGTTTGTATCTGCTTCGGAGATTATGCTTTACAGATGTCACGTCCTGCATGTGGCTCTGTAGCACGCCCAGGTATGTATAGTTTTCTATAGCGCTAAGGTGTCGTATAGCGCTTCTGTCGACGAGCTCAGTGTCTTTGAGGATGCCATTGAGTTTTCCTTTCTTCAAATTAGCCGTGGCGCATTTCTCTAACCCGAACTCCATCGCAATCTCTTGAGTGTACCCTTTGACAATTTTTAGAGCATTTAGGGCTCATGGTGTCGCCCTGAAACACACCTCTATGGAAGGTGACACTGTTAGTGATCATACGATGTTTTCCAGATGTGATAGTAAATCTGGGTTTCCAAAGCAGCATTAACCTCTCTATGCAACTCACGATGTGTGGATGAAGCTTCAAGCTTTCCAGAAGACAGATGATAAGTCTTTGGGAGGCTGAATCGATAGCTTTCCGGTGATCAATCCAGGCCATCGATAGAAATCGCTGATAGGATGCTGCGTCTTTACAAACACATCTATGGATGAGCAGGTTCTCCCGACATCCTGCTACGCCTTTCTTTGAACCGCGTTGTTCATACATCTCTCGCCACACAGGTGCAGTTGTCCGAAGAATCCTATCATTTAGGATAGCTGTAAAGATCTTATACAGTGTTTTCAGACAAGTTATTGGCCTGTAATTCTTAGGGTCAGCTAGGTTGCCCGTCTTCGGCAGGAGCACTGTGTGCCCTTCCATCAACCACTCCGGAATAGGCTCTTCCGACTTTAGAGATAAGGTGAAAATGCGGGCCAGATGCTGGTGGGTTGAAGGAAACTTCTTCCACCAGAATGTCTTGAGACCATCTGGACTGGGTGCGGAATAGTTCTTCATGCCTCTTAATACGTGTTTCACTTCCTCGGTAGTGATAGGTGGGCATTCCTCCTCAGCTGTTATGAGGGCATTGCACAGCTCCTTGAAGCTATTTATGTTCTTTGAGTCTTCTTGAAGTGGATGTTGAACCTCGTAGACTTCTCTCCAAAATGCTTCGACCTCCTCTGGTATGGGCGGATGGTCGACAGTAACGAGAGAGTCCTGGAAGAGAAGAGATGTGTCGGACAAAAACTGTTGATTTTCTCTGGCCCACTTGTTGATTGTGTGATGACGGATTCGCATTTCGCGCGCGAACTTCCGAACCTTGGCAGTGAAAGTCCTGCCTGATGTTATGTAGTCAATTACACACTGAATACGGGACGTGTACTGTCTTGCCCAGCCTATCTTTGTGCTGAGTTGATGTATTCCTCTTTTGGTCTTATAATCAACCGTTGATTTTGTTTTACGGTTTGCATCTGCCAAAGTTCTCGCTGCATTTTACACACCACAACTGATAGCCCAGAGGTCGGATTCTTCGGAAAAATCTTCACGAAGCTCATCATCCAGTTTACTCAGATCTTTGGGCTTGGGAGGAACCTTAATGTTCATGTTTCTCCTAGTCCTGCAGTTTCGTTCTTCGTCTATTGGATGCTTGTTCGCGGTTGGTCTCAGTGTCACCACTCATTCTCTGTTGTTGGCTTGTTCTGGCTGCGGTAGAGCTGCGCTCCGCTTACATAGCCCCTTTTTCACAGATGTTCGGCATGGTTTCGCAGACGTTGACGCGAAAAGTGCGAGAGCTCTGGGTGTTTCTCGCACCACAGAACCTGCAGTCGTGCCATGTAACCTTCTGGCTCGGGGGCCATTCTCCTATCGTAGCACTCTAACAGGTCTTCATTGAATGGATCCGTCCACCCGAAAGTATTGAGATTCCGCCGGTCCATCGCATTGACTTTGACTTGATTGGCTACCCAAACTCTAGGGTATTCGGCATTGTTGTCCGACCCATTGTCGGGAGCCCTGCGCGTTCGATTTTTTTGAACCGCACTTACTACAACTATGTTTGGTGTTGTTATTGTTGTTCCCACGAGCATATAGGGAAAGGGTTCGTCCATCCTTGTAGAGCCTCGCGTGCAAGGATAAGGCTGATACTCTGAAAGGTCGCCCGGTATCTCAGGTCACCGTTTGAGACACCGCACCCAGGTGTCATTCCGCTTTCGGTACGGTTCTAACGCCTTCGTTCAGGGGTTGTTCCTTCGGGACCATCCCTGGACAATTGTCTGCTACTGCTTATTAATTATTGTAACCATATTCAGCAGAAACCCTTGGTACGGGGACCCTCTATCCGCAACCCGAGGATGCGTTCGGTAGCTTTGTCATAAGCCCTTCGGTTCTATTCCAAGGGAATCGAAATACATATATATATATATATGAGCCCACCCATCTCACGGATGTGAGACGTGGCCATATGTGTATTTTACCGCGGTTCTACTGGGGGCTATTGACATTTTCTTTTTCGATGGCAGTTGCTCTTAGTGGTACCCTGCGGTGGTTGTTCAACTTTTTTTTTAAATTATATATATATATATATATATATATATTGCTGCGGATGATTGTTTATAGTTGTAATTAGTAATTATTCAGTTTTCAGTTTTCCCGGTAGTTGTGTTGCGACTCAATTTCTGTGAACACGCCTTAACGCGAGCACCCTTCGATGTCACGGTCGTGGCGCGTTGCTTAACTCTGTCACTTCCGTTCTTGATCTGCTAGCGACAGGAAGTGCCTAGTTCTTCCTTTTTTTCAGTTAAAAGATTTTGACTTCAATCGGTATGATTGAAAGATAACTGATTGTTGGATTATTGGACTCATTGGATTTTTTTTATTTTCACCGATTGATCAGAGAAACTGAAGGGAAATTTCCGAAACGACGCCTGGGGTGATTCTTTTTGTAAATCGGCTCATTTTTTCCTTCTATTATTTCGTTTCATTTAATTTTCGCGAAATGGAAGTCGAGTCAGTGCGCAGCGGTACGAGATTTCGGCTATCGACCACGTGGTCGCAGTAGATTATTTTATTCGCTAGTAGTTTCCGAATAGTTTCAGTGGTAGAGCTATGTAATTGCGTTAACGTGGTTGTATATACTAAAAGTCATCAAAATTTAATTTTCAACAATAAATCTCGAGTTGGACCACTTCTTTGTTACTAAAAATGACCGTTGTGTTTTTGAAGAACCGCCCCTGAGATTGCTTGCTCCCTTAGCTTCAAATTTATTTAGGTTTCACGTTAAATACTCTTGCTTCAATATTTTGACGGGTCAATTAATGGTTCCTTTTTTGTGTTGCCGGGCCTGGCCATTAGAGTCAGGTCTATAAACCAGCCCTCGCAAGCTTTACGAATCCCATATGGTATGGAGCGTCACCTCGAGCGCAAAGTTTCGCTCTTAGAAGCCTACACTAGTTTTCTAGTGGCATATCAAAACCTTGTTTAAATAGCTTTCAACCACAAAGTCATCACTTCGTCAGAATTCATCTCATTCCATTTTTCTACCACATCATGGAGTTTTGTGCAATGCAAGCTCCACGACCAAACTTCGATTGGTCTTCAATGGATCTCAATGTACAGAAACAGGAATTTATCTGGAAGAAGGTCTTCACACTAAACGAACAATTCTTCTGAGCTGGATGGACATATTGCTGTGCTAGAAGCTCTTTTGGATCATTGTCTGTGCTGACGTGGAAAAAATGCATAGAAAAATCATTTTACACTTTGATGATCAAGATCTTCAACTCATTCTATGCAGAAATTTGCCAGAAGAATAAAATCAAATCTTTCGTATCACTATACTGACATACGGATTGTCTTGTGCTTCTTTTTTAGCACTTTGTTGTCTACAACAATTTGCTTCTGATGAAGGTAATAAATATCCTTTAGCTGCAGCATCTATCTATCGAGGGACCTACATGAATAACGTCGTCACAAGAGCTGATACCTTGGATGATGCCATCGCCCTTTAGAATCAAATATATAAAATCTTCACGATTCTTAATTCTTAGCAGTGATACCACTTGACCTTCGAGCTTCTCCACAACCTCTCGATCTATAACCCCAGTAATCGTTTAATATTCTGGGAGTGACCTGGGTTCCTAAACAAAATGTCCTTATCTTCAAATCGAATGTACCAACTGCCTTAAGTGTAATCACCAACCGCTCAGTTTTCAGTGAAATAGCGCAACTCTTCGATCCATCTGCGGTGGCTGAGTCCGGTCATAGTGACACCAAGATCTGCATTCAGACTCTATGGCTTTCAAAGATTTCATGGGACGATCGTCTTTGAAGCTTTAGAGAGAACCTATGCTGCAGTTGCGTGAAACAGTTCTTCAGGTTCGTTTGATGGATCATGTTCAAAGCACCATCATATTTTATATTATAGTTCATCTTTGGAGTGACTCAACAATAATTTTGGTATGTAGCGAAACAACTCTACCATCAGCTATGTGCCAATATGTTCCGTCACCAACCAACCCTAAAAGTTCGCCTTAATTCACAGATGTCTACCATGTCTTCGACATCAAGCTGTGATGCGACAGCAGCTTATAACAGACTCACCAGTCATTTGTTCCACACCTGCATTGGAACTGACTCTCAGCTTCGATCCTTTTTCGCCGAGGCTTCTAAAGAATTTCAATTGATCGCTTCATCCAATGCATTAGGCGGTACTGAGTAAGGACCCAACCCACCAGGAGAGCCTTATTTTGGAGGTCTTTGGGAGGCAACCGTGAAGTTAGCTGAACATCATATTAGGCGCAAGTAGTAATTGGAGACAGAAACTTGACCTTTGAGAAAATGGCAACCTTCCTCACACAGGTCAAAGCTTGTCTCAATTTTCGCACGCTTCAGGCCAATACCAATAACCCTGACGATCTTATAATCTTATAAGAGAGCATTCCTTGCAACGTTGGACAGCATACTATCTCAAGGAACTGCAACCTAGCATTGAATGGAGAGCACAATATTCATCAGAGCTTCTCCCAGGATCCGATAACCAGGATCGTGTAGTGTATTTTCGAACAAAAAATGATCTTCTCAAAATGCCTTTCGTGAAAGTGTTTCTTCTCCCAAGAGCTGTGAATGTCACCTAATAGTTTTTAAGCATAATTTTTGTTACGCAGTCATCAATTTATGTTTCTTAGTCTTGGAGCTTATCGTAATAATTATCTCCAATTCCATACTTCTCATTCTTATTACAAATCATACACTTTAAAATGGGTAGCAAAGAACCTTCGTAAGTTGCTTGTACGAATCAGTCATCGTCAAACTGCTCAAGGGTACTCTTGTCTCATCGTATCGGATTCAATATACCTTATAGTTTTGTATAAAATTATTATCAGAGTTGTATTGCTTTGAATGAAGACCACTCTTAGTAGAGAATATTTGTTATATTATACTATATGCGAATTATAACATTAATTTCACCTAAAGTTCAAGTGATCACAATGCTGATTCTTAAACATTTTTTAAAACTTAAATTTTTATTGCACGCGAACAGAGCAGCAAATGATTCTCTGACATGAGCGTAGATTGCCTCGTCGATTCAAGATGAATTCAGTCATATCATTTTTCTAATTAAAAAAATTAAATTGGTATAAAGTTATCATTATTGAGAAAATCATTTTTTGGTCATGCAATTTTAATATAAATGAATCCTTCTCTGTGGGCCTTGTAAACTCCACTAATCCTTACGGTGAAAAATCAAATTTCTCTGCCCAAGGAGAAGGTGACTTTGGACCTGGCCATGGTGAGGAGGCCTGAGAACTCTGGCGAATAGCGATGACCTGGAAGCTGGAGCGATGACGATCCCTGATGGGTAGGAGTTCGTGGTTAATAGGGTGGAAGCATTAGCGTGAATTTGACTGAGCACCGAATACCTGGTAGCCTTCGACTCCCAGAGCAGCTCCTCAGCCAAGGCGTTAACTGCTGTGTCGAAGGCTCAATCTTACTAGGGTATGGTGACTCATACGGGATCCTGGGATAGCGGGCGATCTCCAAGTGTAAATTTCTTAATCCTCTCAAGCGGGACTCTGTGGGGATGAACCCTTCAGTTCCTTAGCTACTCGTGGAAACAAAATAAATTCCAAAAAACAAACATGCACATAGAGGGAAGTCTTTAATGACCCCCTCCATGAATACTTCTCTCGAGAAGATGAAAACAAACGAAGAGGCTAAATCACCTTCGAATCAACAAGGGGCCTGTACGGTAATTGTCACTCCGGCTGCTAGGGCTGGTAATGGGACTTTCATGAGTCTCATAAACGATAGTGAAGCCACTGAGGATGCTGGGACCAAAAACAGAACTGAAAAAAAGAAATATAGCAATGCTACCAGAAGAAGGTACCATCGCCAGCAACTTCTGTTGCAAAGCGAAACAACACCTCGAACAGGGACCCCTGAATGGACCCGGTCTGATAGCAGCACTACTACTTAAGACAGAGAGGTTAAGAGGGGCAAGTTTGTTGATACAACTGACTCATACAGCTTTGCCGTTTAAAGCCAGCTGAAATTGGCTGTTTTACCTGACGGTTTCTCGCAAGAGGAGTTGAGCTCAGAACAAGCAATGGCTATCGAGGCAGCCCTCGAGAATAAGATCGCTGGGGTAAAACCTGGTGATATTAGCCCGAGGTTCGAGGACTGCCGTTTTGAAAACAATCTACTTACCGTCACCTTTTTAGATGAAATGTCTAGGACATGGCTCATCGAGGCAGCGAGCAGTTTGAAAACATGGAAAGGTGCAAGAATTGAAGCTACAGATTCTAAGGACCTTCTCAAGCCTGCCAAATTCATGGCATGGATACCAAGGACTTCCGATGACCCATTTCATCCATCCTCTTTGGTGCGGACCCTTCGGTAGTCAAAAGCATAGAGAAATTCAACTGTAAGAAGTACCTGGAATCCTAAATAAACAGCGTTGAATCCTCGGATTTGAAGTTTATTAAAATTAATCTTCTACACTGTGAATCTGCTTCGGTCATCTTAAGCGGATATATTACAGTGTAACATACTGCTTTTCCTCTAATTCAAGCGCCTTGTTGTTGCAAGGCAGAAATGAAAGGTATAATCCAGAAATAATCCAGACCCGCAGCCTTCAGAGGAGTGGAGACGTTTGATAGAATACTGCAGTTCCAAAGGATGTCCGCTGAACATTGGACGTGATACGAATGCGCATCAAACAATATGGAACAGTGAGATCATCAACAATGGGGGTAAGTACCTTTCAGATTACCCTTTTACTGCCGATTTAATCATATTAAATAGCGGAAAGAAGCCAACATTTGTGGCATCTAGATTAGCTTAAGTAATAATTAATAAAAATTGAATTTTTCGTCGCGCCCAAATTCGGGTTTTTTTTTAAACTCGCCGATTCTAGCTCAATAACTGGTGAAACGATTTCGCATTTTTACAGTATGTTCAGAATACATACGTAATACCTCCAAAGTCGATGAAACATATAAAAATTGCATTTGTTCACTTACATTTAATAACAAATGATGAGTTACCGTTAACCGGGTTTTGGACACTTGGCGAAAAAAAGTATGAATATTATAATTGTGGATGATTTCATGGAAAACGTTTGGCGCGCCAGTATCTCGTCCAACGTTCGCGCGCGGCAGTAACGGAATAGTATGCGTTTTTCGCGTTTTTCTAACACTGCGATGGTACAGTGTG
The DNA here is from genome assembly GCA_932178445.1 of Andricus quercusramuli. NCBI lineage: Eukaryota > Metazoa > Arthropoda > Insecta > Hymenoptera > Cynipidae > Andricus > Andricus quercusramuli. The sequence continues at coordinate 28,268 of CAKNXH010058715.1, read as the reverse complement.
AAATTTGCTGTTATTTAATCATTCAAAATATTTATATCATTCATCATATTCACGTACCATTCTTCTCGCTATTAACTATTTTCATACACGTGTGAAAATCAACTTTTTTTCTATCGAAATTCACACGAAATTATCAAAAATGCGGATTTCATACTTAATAATTTATTAATATATAATGATTTATTTGAATAATCATTCAGCGCTAAATTTTATAATTTAGCATCGCAGTGTTACAAAAATATACGAAAAACGCATAATATTCCGTTACTGCCGCGCGTGAACGCTGGAGAAGCTGCTTGCAAGCCGAGCGATTTTTATGAAATCATCCATAGTTACAATATTTATGACCCGATTACGCTGAAACTACTTTTACCGAATTTCACGCGGAGACGCCCTTTTATGATCGGTGTGCTAAATTGTTCTTGTGATCGGTGCTCTCTGAGGTGCGAAACTATCACTAGTACGTAACCTTAAGGCTCATGTAGGGCGTATTCCAACCTACAAAACTCACCTCAAAAAATTGGTTTCGAATGCTGGCGCACCGAATGGATGTCGGGGGGCAATTTTTCTCCCTACAGGAAGCACATATCCATATTTGAGGGGGAAAGTCCCTCCGGAACGTCAACACTCGAGATTAATATTTATAAATCAGTAAAATAAAACTTTTTTCAAAGGTCGAAAAAAAGTAAACAGAAACAGTACAATAAGCGCCGCGTGGTATCCCGATCCATCACTTAATCGATTCGAAAGGACTTCTGGCGCCATATTCAAAATAGAAAAAGCATTGAAACATATGTAGGAGTAATAATTCTTAATAATTTATAATACATTATTTGAAAAACATATTAAACGAATATTATCTTACAAAAATATGAGACAAAAGGAAGGAAAAATATATTCAACGCAAAATACTGACTGATAAAATAGATAAATAAAACTTTCGACATTTTCTTCTAATTCTGAGTTGATCTTATAACATTCCCTTCACACCACCTACACAGAAGAAATAATTTACATATAGCTGAAGAAGATTTGGTAAAGATTTTCCAAATTTGTAATTAGCAAAAATAAGCATTTTTCACAAAATGCAATAGTATTGTGCTTATGATTTTTTGAGAGGAAACTTGGGCAATATAATGTACAACTAACACCCCATGTAACCCACCCATGAAATGGAACTCAACTCCAAAAAGCTGGAAAGACCCGGTGAATAGTTTCCGATCTTAGGCCATGGGAATATGATCATTTCTCTAAAAAATCAAAGTTATAGCGACTTTGATTTCTCAAAAAGGTTCTCGGGTTCCGGATTATTATTATAGCATCCCCAAAAAGTCCATCCGCCCACAAGAAATAAATTACATATGGCTGTCAAGACTTGATAAAGATTTTCCAAACTTATAATTAGAAAAAAAAAGTTATTTCCACAAAATGCGAAGTTATTGTGTTAATGATTTTTTTCAGAGAAACCTTAGGCTATATAATGTACCCCTAATACTCCATCAAACCCACCCACATACTAGAAATTAATTCTAGTAAGCTAGAAAGACTTGGTCAATATATTACTGTATTATTCTTTGACGAAAAAATAACATTTTTAGAAAAAGTCGAAGTCGTTGTTTCTATGATTTTTGGATGTGATCGTCAGTCAATATATTGTTATCAGAACACCCATACAAACCCACTCTCGCATTAGAAATCAATTCTAGAAAGTCTTCGAGACAAGATTTTTATTATATATTCCAAAGACATTCTGACTGTTATGGCTTCTTTCCAAACCTGAGTTCGAGTTGGAACTCACAGGCTCAAGTCGATCAGACTCCACAGTGGCCGCTGGGCATTATGAAAACGATTTCAAACTGGTCTTTTTCACATTACTATTCAGAAGCAGTTTTCGAGACAAGTTTTTTATTATTTATTCCAAAGAGATTCGGACTCTTATTGGCCTCATTCCAAACCTGAATTTGAGTTGGAATTTACAGGCTCAAGTCGATCAGACTCCATAGTGGCCGCTGGGCATTATGAAAACGATTTCAAGCTGGTCTTTTTCACATTACTATTCAGAAGCAGTTTTCGAGACAAGTTTTTTATTATTTATTCCAAAGAGATTCTGGTTCTTATTGGCTTCATTCCAAACCTGAATTCGAGTTGGAATTCACAGGCTTAAGTCGATAAATATATATATTTTTTGTTGTTGAAAAATACGATTTTCCGAGTAATTGTTGTTATTGTGTCTCTAGTTTCTTGAGTCTGTCCTCGAGCTATGTATTGTCATTGTAATATTCCCTGAAACCCACCCAACCAACAGAACTTACCTAAATTTTTCTGTAAGAATTAGGAAATTGAACTTTCACCATTCTGTGAAACAAAAAAATTGTTGTACATATCATTCCAAACTGTTGCATACATATATGAAATTGTGACTCTCCGCACTCATCGGAGACAGAGACGATTCGCACGTGGTCGCTTGTTGCTCACTCCATAACATTGTTCAATGATAGATCAAACCTGGTGCAACTTGAGCCTGTGAATTCCAACTAGAAGTCAGGTTTGGAATAAAGCCAATAAGAGTCAGAATCTCTTTGGAATAAATAATAAAAAAGTTGTCTCGAGAACTGCTTCTGAATAGTAATGTGAAAAAGACCAGCTTGAAATCGTTTTCATAATGCCCAGCGGCCACTATGGAGTCTGATTGACTTGAGCCTGTGAATTCCAACTCGAATGCAGGTTTGGAAAGAAGCCATAACCGTCAGAATGTCTTTGGAATAAATAATTACAAATTTGGAAAATCTTTATCAAATCTTCTTTAGCTATATGTAAATTATTTTTTCTGTGTAGGTGGTGTGAAGGGAATGTTATGAGATCAACTCAGAACTGGAGGAAATGTGGAAAGTTTTATTTATCTATTTTGTCAGTCAGTATTTTGCGTTGAATATATTTCTCCTTCTTTTTTTCTCATATTTTTGAAAGATAATATTCGTTTAATATGTTTCTTAAATAATATATCATAACTTATTAAGAATTATTACTCCTACATATGTTTCAATTCTTTTTCCATTTCAAATATGGTGCCAGAAGTCCTTTTAAATCGATTTAGTGATGGATGGGGATACCACGCGGCGCTGATTGTACTGTTTCTGTTTACTTTTTTTCGACCTTTGAAAAAAGTTTTATTTTACTAATTTTGAAATATTTATCGCGAGTGCTGACGTTCCGGAGGGATTTTCCTCCTCAAATATGGATCTGTGCTTCCTGTGTGGAATGTTGTCATCCTTGGGTCGCTTTGTTTTCTCGAGACACGACGGTTTCGCCAGCCTTTCTTTGTGATTTTGTCGTGCCCTGTGGCCATCCATCTGACGGTCGTGAGACGTGGAGACAGGTGTGATTCACCGCGGATATACTGGGAGCCAGCGTCCTTTTCAGATGGCAGTTGCTCCCAGGGTAACAAAACGGAGCCTTTTTCCTTCGATGAAGCAAGTTATGAGATTAAGGAATTCGATTATCATCACGAAACACGGCGCGTATGGTGTCATTTGACACTGAATTTCCTCTTTTGAATGGGAATTTTTGCAAGGCAATATTCAAGTGTTTTTCGTCTCCTGCATCTTTCTTTTGATAATGGTAAATTTTATAAACTATTTTGCAGCTAATGTTATTTATACTGCTAGTTATTTTCAACTGCGGTTTTATTGATGAATTTGTGAGTATCATCACCTTTTCGTAACTTCAACTTACTATCGAAAATATTATTCTTCCCAACTCTAAATAGCAATTATCAAGTTTTGAATATATTCATAATTAATATGGAAAAAGTATTTCTTTGTATCGATGTGGCAATCAATAGTAATTGCATATTCGTCGGCACCGGTCGCTTGGTGCGGGTGGAAGAGGGGACATAGGCCATGTCCATAATGTTGCCTCATAGATGTCCTATATTACTAGGTACTAATTTTATCCGAAATATTCGGAAAGAAACGAATGCATATCTCTGAAAGGAATGGAATCGGCTGGATAAATCCAGAAGGAAATTTCTGTCAGAAGTTTCTACTAGGAAAGGATTTTACGTGTAGCGGATGTATGTGAATTTTTATATGTAAATGGAGCCATTCACATTCGAGCAAGCTGAAAATTTCTTTTCTGCGTGGAGAAATAAGTGAAAACAGATTGCACCGAACAAAAAGCAAATATTCAATGCCTTCTCCACTTTCATTTTTCTTGAGCATGACATAAAATTTTTAGGCATAGGAAAGAATGCCCTATTTCATGATTAGCCTGTAACAAACCCATCTTATCAAATAGAACTCAGAAAGCGATTTTCAGAAAATAAGTAAATTGGAGGTAGTTACTTTTTTATTGTGTTATGCTAAGATGATACTTACTTTGCAGGCGCCCCCGCCCCGTCTTTCTTTCCACCATCTGGTCTTCAATGTATGAAGTGTACCTTCTTCTTGGAGTTTTAAAATGGCTCCACTGATAGCAGTCCGATATGGTGAATCTACACATTAGTTTTGTGTTATTTTATATAGTATTCATACATTTATATCTACCATTTCTACGAGTATCATGTTTTTTATAAATGGCAATAATAATATTATAGATCGTATTCATTTCATTCATGCTCAAGTCACAGAATCGTGGATGTTTTTCTGGAAATATTCCAAGTCAATGTACTCAAAAACTGTACCCGTTTTTTTCTTTTGATTTTTTTTCTAGATTCGCACGAATATAAAGAGTATATTCCATGCTATTTTCCCCTTCACACGAGACTTGGAGAAAAAAAACTTTTCTTGAATGTATATTCGGAAAAAAATGTGAGCGCATCTCAGATTCCTATTTTTTTCGCACCCATTCCGCCATATTAGTGCGACGTAGCGCGCTTTCAAAAGCTTGTGAATACGCCGGGTGATTCACGTTTTTTCGTGGAGATGGAAAGAAAAGCGCGCTACCATTCGTATGTTGTGCCTAAATGTAAGAACACAACAGTAAAAAATCTAGGAAGATTAGTTGTATCTACAACCAAAGGTGATGACCAAAAAAAATTGCACAAGAATTTCCTGTGTGACATGTGCCCTACATCTTCAACGTCAACAGTATATTTTTTTTATAACATAAAACTCGTAATAGACTTGTGTTCAACGGTGTTATACAGGGTGTCCCGGACTCAAGTATCCGGACTCATATAGCTGTATAAAAATAAAAAAAATAAATAGAAAATTCCTTTTCCAAAAATCAGGTGAAGTTTTAGTTTGTTATCTATGAAATATTCAAGCTCGATCAATCAGAAGCGCCGTATAAACAGCCATGTGTACGTGAGCGGGATTCCAACGCAGTTTTGCGAAGCGAGCGCAGAGGTGGGGTTACCGACGGGAGAACAATATGTTATGACTCAAAAACTAAAATTTTAACTGATTTCTGGAAAGGGTTTTTAGATTTATTTTGTTTATTTTTATACAGCCATATAAGTCCGGACACTTGAGTCTGGGATACATTATATATATATATATATATATATATATATATATATATATATACACCAAACATAATTGTAGTAAGTGCGGTTCAAAACAATCGAACGCGCAGGGCTTCCGACAATGGGTCGGACAACAATGCCGACTACCCAACAGTTGGGGGAGCCAATCAAGACGGAGTCAGTGCGATTGACCGGCGGAATCTTGTTACTTTTAAGTGGACGGATCAACTCAATGACGGCCTGCTGGAGTGCTACGATGCCAGTATGGTCCCTGAACGAGAAGGTTACATGGCACGACTGCATGCTCTGTGGCGCGAGAAACACCCAGAGCTCTCAGACTTTTCGCAACAACGTCTGCGAAACCATGCCGAGAACCTTAGGAAAAGGGGTTATATAAGCGGAGTGCCTACTCAATAGCATCCAGAACAAGCCGGCAACAGAGAAAGAGAAGCGATACTGAGACCGACCGCGAACAGGCATCCAATAGAGGAAGAACGATGCTTCAGGACCCGGAGAAACATCAACATGCAGGTTTCTCCGAAGCCCAAAGATCTGACTGAATTGGATGATGAACTTCGTGGAGATTTTTCCGAAGAATCCGACCTCTGGACTATCAGTTGTGGTGTGTACAATGCAGCGAGAACTTTGGCAGATGCAAGCCGTAAAACAAAACCAACGGTTGATCATAAGACCAAAAGAAGAATGCATCAACTCAGCACAAAGATAGGCTGGGCTAGACAGTACGCGAAGAATGCATCAACTCAGCACAAAGATAGGCTGGGCTAGACAGCACGCGTCCCGCATTCAGTGTGTGATTGACTACATAACATCTGGCAGGAATTTCACTGCCAAGGTTCGACGGTTCGCGCGCGAACTGCGGATCCGTCATCACACAATCAACAATTCAAAGCTAATGACCATCAGACAGCATATTGTTGACAGAATACGAATACTATCTAACGCTAGGAGAAGTCTAGAGCGGAGAGAGAGGTGGGTCAGAGAAAATCAACAATTTTCATCTGATCCATCTAAACTCTTCCAAGAACCTCCAATTACTGTCGACCATCCGCCCAAACCAGAGGAGGTCGAAGCATTTTGGAGAGAAGTCTACGAGGTCCAACATCCACTTCAAGAAGACTCGAAGAACATAAATAGCTTCAAGGAGCTGTGCAATTCCCTCATAATACCTGAGGAAGAATGCCCACCTATCACTACCGAGGAGGTGAAAAACGTATTAAGAGGCATGAAGAACTTTCCTGCTCCGGGACCAGATGGTATCAAGACCTTCTGGTGGAAGAAGTTTCCTTCAACCCACCAGCATCTGGCCCGAATTTTCACCTCATATCTAAAGTCGGAAGAGCCTATTCCGGAGTGGTTGGTGGAAGGGCGCACAGTGCTCCTGCCTAAGACGGGCAACTTAGCTGACCCTAAGAATTACAGGCCAATAACTTGTCTGAACACACTGTATAAGATCTTCACAGCCATCCTCAATGATAGTATTCTTCGGACAATTGAACCTGTGTGGCGAGAGATGTATGAACAACGTGGCTCGAAGAAAGGCGTAGCAGGATGTCGGGAGAATCTGCTCATCGATAGATGTGTCTGTAAAGATGCAGCATCCTATCAACGATCTCTATCGATGGCCTGGATAGAATACCGAAAAGCTTTTGATTCAACCTCCCATAGACTTATCATCTGTCTGTTGGAAAGCTTGAAGGTTCATCCACACATCGTGAGATGCATAGAGAGATTAATGCCGCTTTGGAAAACCAGATTTACCATCTTATCTGGAAAATATCGTGTGATCACTAACAGTGTCACCTTTCAGAGAGGTGTATTTCAGGGCGACACCATGAGCCCTCTCCTCTTTTGCCTCACATTATTGCCACTATCTCTCGCACTTCGCCATTCCGAAGGGTACCTCTGTGGCAAACCTGGAAATCGAAAGCATAAGGTAACTCATGTATTTTACATGGATGATCTTAAGGTCTATGCTAGAAATCAAGAGAAAATACATCTAGCTCTAAAAATTGTCACAGAGTACACTCAAGAGATTGGAATGACGTTCGGGTTAGAGAAATGCGCCATGGTTAATTTGAAGAAAGGAAAACTTAACGGCATCCTCGAAGATCCTGAACTCGTTGACAGAAGCGCTATACGACACTTTGCGCTGGAGAGACCTATACATACCTGGGCGTGCCACGAAGCCGCATTCAGGACGTAACATCTATAAAGGATACTCTCCGATGCAGATAAAAACGTCTCCTCCGACAGATATGGTCTTCCGAACTGTCGGCGAGGAACAAAGTATCTGCAACGAACATGCTTGCCGTCCCAGTAGTACTCCATTCATTTGGAGTAGTTCCATGGACGAAGGACGAGCTCAGATCCCTCGACATCGGGTCCCGAAAGGTTATGCACATGAACAAAAGCATGCACCTTAAGTCTTCTGTTCCACGACTTTACATCTCACGCCGTCAAGGTGGTCGTGGAATACTGAATCTTGAATGTCTCCACAACAGGATTATTCTGGGTACAGCACATATTGTCGCAAATGGACAAGATCCTCTTCTTAAAATCGTCAGAAAACACGAAGAAGTAGGCAAAGGGGCGTTTCTTTACAAAGCAGCAGAAGAGGCTGCTGAAACACTCGGCCTTGACTTCAATATCAGGGGTGGGCGAAATGCATCAAATCTTATCCATCTTAAATACTCACTCCTGAAGGCCTGGATTAAGAAAGCACAGGAGAAAAACTTCCGCGACGAGCTCCTTGACAAGAAGATGCACGGCATCTTCCACAGAAATGTGGAAGATCAGTCGATGTCGTATGAGCTGACGTTTGCTTTCCTTAGATCACCCGGATTGAAGTCGGGCACAGAGGGCTTCATTTTGGCATGTCCAGATGGTGTCATTTCCACTCTAGCATACCGTCGCCACATTTTGAGCCAAGATATTCCCGATGATAGCTGCAGAGCGTGTCATGAACACCCCGAGCATCTAGGACACATACTATCTAGTTGTCCAGCTCATGCGGGAACAACCTACATCCAAAGGCACAATGCGGCACTGAGAGTGCTTTATTACCATCTCTGTCACTCTTACGGCATTAGCCCAGATACCTCTCCGCTGAACATCCCTGGAGAAATAGAGTCAATTGTCGAAAATGAGAAGTGCCGCATATATTGGAACTTCATATTCTCGACAATTGTTTCTGTTGCGCACTCGAGGCCTGACATGGTTCTTCTTGACTTCGAGAAACGAACCATGTTCGTTATTGAATTTTCGGCACCAGCGGACAAAAACGTCCCAGCGAAGGAGAAAGAAAAGGAAGAAAGGTATAAAGACCTTATGAGGGAGTTGCGACGGTTATACCCGGAATATTCTGTTAAGCTAATCGTCCTGATCATTGGCGCTCTTGGAGGTGCCAAGGTTTCACTTGTTAATAGCCTGAAAGCATCCCTGCGTGTCAACAAAATGCTCAGACACTTGCAGGGAGAATGCAGAAGGCGGTCGTCCTTGGGTCGCTCCGTGTCCTCAGGGTGCACGAGACTTTCGCCGGATCATCGTATTGAATTCGCGCAGACTGTAACCACCCATCTCACGGTCGTGAGACGTGGTTACAGCTGTAATTTTTACCGCGATTTCGCTGGGAGCGGGTGGAAATTACACTGTCCTGGCATGCAAAAATGAAACCCTCTGCACCTGAATTAAATCCTGCTAATCTGGGAGAAGCAAAAGTTTGCTTCTTCGACAAGGACTGTTTTTCTACAATTCTGTGAAAGTTTCCTTGCATTTTCTTGTCGAGTAGCTGTTGGTGAAATTATTCAACCGCTGCTTTGTTCACTTCGGCTTTTAGAAGTGAAGCATCTAGATGGAGTAATGCACTTCCCTCACTTCTGATGCTAAAATTCAGGCCAAGGGTCTCGGCCGCTTGCTCCGCGGCTTTTTAGAGGAACGCTTCTTCGCCAATCCTCTCGTGGATCCATAAATAGCTTCAAGGAGCTGTGCAATGCCCTCATAACACCTGAGGAGGAATAGCTACCTATTACTAACGAGAAGATGAAAAACATATTAAGAGGCATGAAGAATTATTCCGCTCCGGGACCAGCTGGTATCAAGACCTTCTGGTGGAACAAGTTTCCTTCAACCCACCAGCATCCGGCCCGAATTTTTCCTCATATCTAAAGTCGAAAGAGCCTATTCCGAAGTGGTAGGTGGAAGGGCGCACAGTGCTCCTGTCGAAGACGGGAACGTAGCTGACCCTAAGCATTACAGGTCAATAACTTTCTGAACGCACTGTATAAGTTCTTTATAGCTATCCTAAATGATAGGATTGTTTGGACAGTTAGACCTGTGTGGCGAGAGATGTATGAACAACGCGGCTCAAAGAGAGGCGTACCAGTATGTCGGAAGAACCTGCTCAGCGATAGCTGTGTCTGTAAAGACACAGCATCCTATCAGCGATTCCTATTGATGGCCTGGATTGATTACCGGAAAGCTTTCGATTCAACCTTCCATACCCTTATCATCTGTCTGTTGGCAAGCTTAGAGGAGCATCCACACATCGTGAGGTGCATAGAGAGATTAATGCCTCTTTGGAAAACCAGATTCACTATCTCATCCGGAAAACCTCCTGTGATCACGAACAGTGTCACCATTCAGAGAGATGTGTTTTAAGGCGACACCATGGGACCTCTCTTCTTTTGCCTCACATTATTGCCACTATCTCTCGCACTTCACCATTACGAAGTGTACCTGTGTGGAAATCCTGGAGATCGAAAGCATAAGGTCACTCATGTATTCTACATGGATGATCTCAAGATCTATGCTAAAAATAGAGAGAAACTACATCTAGCTCCATACATTGTCAAAAAGTACACTCCAGAGATTGGAATGGAGTTTAGGTTAGAGAAATGCGCCAAGGTTTATTTGAAGGAAGGAAAACTTAATGGCATCCCCAAAGACCCTGAGCTCCTCGACAGATGCGCTATACGACACATTGGTGCTGGAGACACCTATACATACCTGAGCGTGCCACAGAGCCGCATTCAGGACGTGACATCTATAAAGGATGCTCTCCGATGCAGATACAAACGTCTCTGTGGACGGATATGGTCTTCCGAACTGTCGGCGAACAACAAAATATCTCCGAGTAATGTGCTTGCCGTCCCAGTAGTACTCTATTCATTTGGAGTGATTCCATGGAGGATGGACGAGCTGCCTGACATCGCTGCTGATGACGATGCCTTGATATCGGAACGCGAAAGGTTTTGCACATGAACAAGAGTATGCACCTTAAGTCTCCTGTTCCGCGACCGTACATCTCATGCCGCCTAGGTGGTCTCGGTGTACTGAATCTTGAATGTCTTCACACCAGGATTATTTTGGGTGCAGCACATATAGTTGCAAATGGACAAGAACCTCTTCATAAAATGGTCAGAAAACACGAAGAAGTGGGTAAAGGGGCATTTCTGTACAAAGCATCGGAAAAGGCTGCTAAAACAATCGGCCTTGACTTTAATATCAGGGGTGAGCATAATGCATCAAATCTTATCCATTTCGAGTACTCACTCCTGAAGGCCTGGATGAAGAAAGCACAGGAGAAAAACGTATGCGAACAGCTCCTCGACAAGAGGATGCACCGCATCATCCATAGAAATATGAAGACTCAGTCGATGACGTATGAGCTAACGATTGCTTTCCTTACATCACCCGGATTGAAGTCGGGCACCAAGGTTTTAATTTTGTCATTTCAAGACGGTATCATTAAAACTCTAGCACGCCGTCGCCACATCTTGAGCCAAGATATTCCCGATGATAGCTGCATAGCGTGTCATGCACACCCCGATCATCTAGGACATATACTATCCAGTTGTCCAACTCATGCGGGAACGAACTACATCCAAAGGTACAATGCGGCACTAGGAGTGCTTTATCACCATCCCTGTCACTCTTACGGCATTAGCCCAAATACCGCTCCGCTAAACGCTCCTAGGGAAATCGAGTCAATTGTCAAAAATGAGAAGTGCCGCATATATTGGAACTTCGTATTCTCGAAAATTGTTTCTGCTGCGCACTCGAGGCCTGACATAGTTCTCCTATACTTCGAGGAAGGAACCATGTTCGTTATCGAATTTTCGGCACCAGCTGACAAAACCGTCATAACCAAGGAGAAAGAAAAGAAAGCGGGGGGAAATGAAGATCTTATAAGGGAGTTGCGACGGTTGTAACCGGAATATTCTGTTAAGAAAATCGTCTTAATCATCGGCGCTCTTAAAGGTTCCAAGGTTTCACTATTTAATAGCCTGAAAAGCATCCCTGTATGTCAACAAAATTGTGAGACACTTGCGGGGAAAATGCAGAAGGCAATCGTCCTTCGATTGCTCCGTGTACTGAGGGTGCACCAGACTTTTGCTGGATCATCGTATTGAATTCGTCGCGGACTGCAACCACCTATCTCGCGGTCGTGAGACATGGTTACGGCTGAAATTTTACCGCGAATTCGCTGGGAGCGGGTGCAATTTTTTAGACTAGAACCCGCTCCCAGCGAGATCCTGCTGTTGCCTTGTATACTATATAAAGTATTTATAAAATCAATTATAAATTTCATGAGAATTCCATACAAGTATTTATAAAAGTTTTTATAAAAACATCTCTAAAAAAAGTGAGGTTAGGTTTTCTGTATGCAATACAGCCAATATTACATATAGTTTACGATTCGAGCACTTTGAAAACAATCACTTATCATAAGTTTAATCACTTTTGGAAAATTATCCGAACTGGTTTCATCGTATCCAGGCATACTGATTTTCCATAAAAATAAACCCTTTCACCCAAAAAACGTTGATGATTAATTATTTCGACTATCTTTATGAAACAGACTATGCATTTTTTTCTGCTTTGAAGGTAAAAGACCTGCGTTTGAAATGATCACGTATGGTATTTCAGAGTGTGAATCGGCAACATGACTTATTGCCGAGGAAGTTGCCGATAAACTCGGACTGAAAGGAGCAGTTGAGCCGTTAATCGCGACATAATACAAAAATACAAGTACCGAAAAAAATCATTCGCGATTGGTTAACGTCGAGATTAAAGGATCTTCTAGAAGAAAACGTCTTCGCGAAGATATCCAAACGAACGCACTCATACTTCCACAACAATAAATGAAATCAATGCAATGAATGCAAAAGAAGCTGTACATGATATCTTCCAAAGGTTCCTTGCTCGGTGCAGGTTCCTTTGCAGGATCCTCCGAAGTTTCTGTACAGGAATTTTCTGCTGGGGACAATGCAACTAAAACAATAATGATTGTCAAGGATAACCTGCACCTAAAAAAGATAAAGTGTTAGATGACAAACAGAGGTGGTTCGCCGTATGCATCTTTCAAGCCTATTCGGATAAGAAATATTCACAACGATTGAATGATGAAAAAACTGCTAGAAATGGTGATATAGTATGGTATTTGCTGTATTTTTCAGCGGAAACCCCTCAGAAACCAAGAAAACTACGAATGATATTTGATGCGGCAGAAAAAATTTAAAGTTCAGAAGATCATCTTTTGAAAGGATCTGCCTTGTTTAATTCTTGACCAGGAGTACTTTTGTGATATGGGCGATCTATGCGAAATGTTTCACTGGGTTCAGATCAAGAAGGAAGATTGCTTCAATCAAAGATTACACTAGGGAAATAAAGAAGGAAAGAAGAACTTCACCATCGAAATGATTGTCCGATCAGTATTGTAACCTTACGTCGCTCAGGAAGTGGGAAGTCGAAATACTGAGGAGTTTCGAAAATAGAATTTCTCAAAATAGATGAAAAAGCTGGTGACAGGATAAAAGACTCCTACTCAACTAGAAGTTCTGAAATTTGTCATGTTTCTATTCATCCTCCCTTAGGTCTTCTGGCTGTACTATCAATTCAAGCCAAGGTAATATGCAGGACATCTGGCTTTTGGGCACCGACTAGGCCGAGATTCTTTCAGATGACCTCAGGGGAAAAATGTTTTCATGGCTGGGAGAAATACATCATGTAAAAGCACCAAGGATGCCACTCTGTTACTCCTGAGAATTGCAACAATTTCCCGAAGAACAGTTTCATGTATTTGCCGATGCCAGGACCCATGGCATGACAGCGAAGGCCTATCTTCATTTGGAGTGAAATTTTGGGATGACGAACACGCTAACAATGGCCGAGACTAGATAAGTTCCCATCAAGATATCGATAGTTCCGCGATTGAAATTACAGTGTGCTGTAATGGCAACCAGATATCCTCTTTTCATTGCAGCAAAGCACAATCTAACAATCATTCACAAGATATTCTGCTCTCATTTACAGACAGTTCTGTGCTGTATTAGATTTAACACATGAAAACATCCTTCTTTCGTAGTGCACCGAATTGCCGACGGAGTAGATTCAAAACCCACCGAGGACAGCAGCAACTCGGACTACAAATCAAATGAAGCTCTAGAACTGAAACTGAAGTAAATAATTCCGTCTCGTGGTAAGTATCGACGACAAGTAAATTGACGTCAGAAGATTTTCATCCTGGCTAAAGATGGTTCCAACGTGGTGCTGGGTACAACTCCGTTATTTAATAGCTCGACTAGGTGCATCAAAAAGACTTTAGTCTAATAATGGCACGAACATTAGCGGCACATCAGATTCGTTCATTCATTCATTCCCAACGAATGGAATATATGAAATATATCTAAAGTATTTCATCTATTATTTCTTCTGAAATTAGTACACAGTAGATTTCGGGCTTCAAAACAATGCTCCCAACGCAGGCACCCTAAACTACTGCGCATGCTATGCATAAGGCGCTTCATTGGCTGCCGTTCGCGCACTTATTTGAAACGTTGAAGAATACAATTTTTCATTCATTATTTATAATTGAAAATAATTATATCTTTACTTGTGCAATTGGTTCATGGACGGTTTTTAATATATTCTAAGCATTAGGTTAAAAAATAAAATGAGACTTCAGTAAATAAACATTATATTTTTATATACTGAATACTCATTTTATTTTTCAACCTAATGCTTAGAACATATTAAAGACCATCCACGTACAACTTGAACATGTTAAAATATAATTATTTTCAATTATTAATAATAAATAAAAAAAATTCTATTTTTTAACATTTCAAATAAGCGCGCGAACGGCAGCCAATCAAGCGGCTTATGCATCGCATGCGCAGTGTTGCAAGATGCCCGCGTTGGGAGCACTGCTTCAGAATACTGTGAATAAGATATAGCTAAGAGTCGGCACTATTTCAAAGTATTTCATAGAGTATTTCAGCTTTAGCGCTGGCTAGCGCCTGAGATACTCGATTACTGCAGTCTACTCGGAGATACTGCATCCTACCCGCTTCTTATTCGTCCTTATTTTTACAAAATACAATGATTCATGATATTACACAGTATACCCGGTGTCCCAGACTCAAGCGTCCGGACTTATATAGCTGTATAAAAATAAATAGAAAATTCCTGTCCTGAAAATCATTTGAAGTTTTAGTTTTTTTTAGTTATAAAATATTTAATCTGAACCAATCAGGAGCGCCGTTCAAGCAGTCGTGTGTGCGTGAGCGGGATTCCAACGCAGTGTCATCGAAGCTAGCGCAGAGGTGGGGTTAGTCGGAGGCGAGTCGGAGACGAGCTGGGAACGAGCCGAAGATGAGCTGGAAACGACCCGTAGATGAGTCGATGGCTCGTGTAGCAAACTTCGCAAGAGTTACAACTACCTACTTTCAGCACCTGTTGCACACGATATTTCTTGTGACAAATGCAGGACATTTTTCATTTGAGAAGCAATGAAAACAAATTTTTGGGAAATTATGGTAAAATTTGCAAAATTTTCGGTGATGTATAGGTAATTTATGGTGATTTATCAGGCATTTATGGTCACTTGTCACTTCGAGTTTGCCCAATCACTATTCCCTACTCACAATCAGTCTCTCAAGCGTTGAATCATAATGAATTGAATTTTCTTGTTTCTTCCAGTCTTCCACCGTAACAGTGAGGTGAAATCAAAAAACGAGGTTCAATATAACTTGTAAAAGGCAATTATTACCCGATTTTGGATTTTTGTTTTTGGAAACATCCAGCAATAAATTTTGAAGATGTTTGTGGGCTGGTTGATTTTTTTTACATTCTCATCCAGAGAAGGTATTAGATTTATGTGACATTTGACCCCCCCCCCCCGCTTTTTATCAAATTTTCATGTTTTGAGACCCCCTGAACCCAAGAAACAGGTTTTTGCGAACGTGTCTGTCTGTATGCATGTATGTATGTATGTGTGTATATATGTATGTATGTATGGATGTACGTATGTATGTAGGTACACTCCGCGCTCCCTTATACGACATTCCCTTATACGACCGCTCTATTATACGACCAGTTGCCGCTCCCCTATACGACGGGAAATTCTTTCTCCTTCATCCCCACTCCTCCGCTCAAAGTTCGCGCGGGAAGCAAATAGTCTCGCGCGTATATATGAATACAATATTTTCGTATAGTGCTTTTAAGATTACCTAGTGATGAATTTTGAAGTGGAACACTTTTATTACAAATTTTTATAAGGGGTTATCTTAAAAATGTCATGAACCTAAAATTCTACAAAATTTGACAATCTGACAATGTTTACATTCGCAAACAAAGCTATATTCATGGAGCTATGGTGCCAGCTCTAACTGACACAGGATTCACGCGTATGCGCACGACCCCTTGAGCTTGTTGGTGGAAGGGGTTAGACGGGTTCCCCTTGCGCCGTCGTATAAGGGAATGTTTTTGGTCCCGAGCTCGTCGTATAAGGGAGCGTGGAGTGTATGACTGTCTGTCTGTGAGGACGATACTTTCGAAAGAATTGATCGATTGGATCGGCCTTCGGTATACTCTTTTAGTCTCCTAAATTAAAGGTCAAGTTCTTCAACCAGCCATTTTAGATGAAAACTTAAAAAGTGCGCTCACTTTTTGAAAATTTTTGAGACCTTTTGTTTCAAAATTAGAAAATTGTATGTACGGCTGTTTATAGTACTCGAAAATTCAAACAATTTAGTCTTATGACATTTACAGCATTTTAAAAATCCGAAAGAAAAAAACGAAAATCAACATTATCAGCCAAATAACGCACGATACGAAAAAAAAATTGAGAGAAAAAAAAATGTTTTCTTTTGCACGCCCTACAAGATTATCGTGAAGAATTTCTGAATTTTCTTGAAAAATCGAAAATTCACATTTTTATTGCATAAAAAATGATGAAAAATTCAATTATATTTCAAGTCTCGTTCTTCGGGATTAGGATTACACAATGTAGTATTGCTACTTTGACTCAGATGAACCACAACTTTAGAGAGTACTAAAAACCAAAAATTGCCCCCGCTGGGTTGCCCAGGCAAACAAGCGCTACCACCTTCTTTTGTCTTCATAACGTTTTTTGTGCTCGATTGAGTCACATCGTAGAGAGTATATTTTTAGTTTTCTTTTCGTAAAATAAAAAGTAAAACAAAATGGGAAAAGAGAAAAGAAAGAGAGAACAGATTTCAGAAGATAAACTTCTAAAAAAATTGAGAAAATTGGAGAAGGAAATCATGAGAAGGCGTCACACTCACTCACCTGATTTAGGTAACCTTTGTAATTTTTACTTGTAGTACGGGATTCGTTGTCTCTTTATGATTGAGAAACGTTTCCGCCTTGAGACTGGTGACTTATGCACGAAGGAGGCATTAACCCAGTGGGCAAAAAAATTAAGGATTTCCTAGAGACGTCTTCGGGACATCCCTAGGACGTCTTTTGGAACATGTCTTCAAAACATCCTAGGGATGCCTTCAAGACGTCCAATGTCAGTACGAAAGATGTCCTAAGAACGTCCTATGTCTTTAAGACGTCCTTAGGATATCTTTAGGGCATTAGACGTCTTAGAGACGTTCATTGGACTGACATTGGACGTCCTGGGGACGTCCCAAGGACGTTCTTGGGATGTTCATGGTTTTGTGCCCACTGGGAACTACCAGTGCTTTATATGGATCTTTGTCCTTTTACAGACGATCCTAGCCTCAAATCGGCGGACGCAGATCTTTCCGATAATGGTCAAAGCTTCACGAGGAGAATTAATCCAGAACTCTCTAAGAGTGTTGAATCTTTGTCACAGAACCCAGTCGATACATCTCCATTATACGACAAGGGATCTACCTCTCAAAATGAGGTTTGGCAGGGTTCTGTTACTTCACCATTCAAAAACCCTGCCGAGCCTAACAAAGATCTCTCAGAAGAAAACCACTTAGATGAAGAGACACGAAGGGTTCTTGGTGAAAATCCTGAAAAGGGAAAACACCATGATGTTGAATTCCATCCAGATTTGGTATCCAGATGGTCCAAGTGGATAAGAGAAGGCCTACCGAAAGATACAAAGACAGAAATGTTAGGTAAATATTCCAGAAAAGGAAATATTTCCCTGGAAGCTCCTGTATTGAATGCGGAAATTGCAGCTACCCTTAATGATGCTGGCTCGAAACGAGATAATTTGTTCATACACGAACAAAATCTTACTGGTACAGCCTTATCAGCTATAGGAGAAGCAATCACTATGATTTTAAAGGACGACGATGATCCTGTTGATAAGATGAAGCTTCTGGAAAGATTGGCTGATTCTGGAAAGTTGCTAACCCAACTATATTTTCAGATATCTTCAGCAAGAAAGGCTTTCATTGCTCCTGTTTTAAATAAGCAAGTCAAAGATTTACTTCAGAAAACAACACCAGGTGATTTTCTTTATGGAGAAAAATTGGGAGAAGTTATTAAATCAGCTAAATCTGTAGAGAAGCTAGGGAAAGAAATTAAGGTGCAGAATACTCCAACGTCAACAGCCGCAAGCAAGAAGCCTAATCCAAAAATCTCAGGGCGTATTTTAAACTGGAAGAACCCTTACTCGAGGTCGGGAACATCGAGTCAGGGTTACAAAACGTCGCAGATGTCATCGAAGTTCTCGAAAAGTCAGCAGCAGAACCGATCGAGACAGCCAGTACAAGCCAGATCACAAACAGCACAACAGGAGAAACAGCAGTAGAAGCGGAGGTAAGAATTGCTGGACGTCTGAAAAATTTCTTTGAAAACTGGAAAGACATTACGAATGACAGGTTTGTTCTGGATTGTATCAAGGGATATAAAATACCCTTTGATCAACCTGTTCATCAGGATATTTTCTTTACGGGAAAAAACTTTTCTTATAGTGAAGAAATGGACTTTAGGAAGGCCATTTCTAAACTTGAAAACATTGGAGCCGTTAAGCCCTGTAAACCATGCCCAGGACAATTCATTTCTCCTTATTTCTTGGTCCCCAAACCTGATGGATCGAAACGATTTATTCTAAATTTAAAAGGTTTGAATAAATTTATTAAAACTTCCCATTTTGAACTGGAAGATTTAAGAACTGCGACAAAACTTGTTTCGCATAACTGTTCTATGTGTACATTAGATTTAAAGGATGCTTATTTTTTAGTAAATGTCGATCAAAATAGTAGAAGATTTTTGCGCTTTATTTTCAAAGATACACTTTATGAATTTACATGCCTACCTTTTGGATTATCGACCAGCCCTTTCGTATTTACCAAGATAATGAGACCCGTAGTTAATAGATTAAGAGAAAGGGGTTTCTCTTCCACAATTTATTTAGATGATGTTTTTTGCATCGAAACGTCTTATACCGCTTGTTTCGAGAATGTGGAAAACACAAAGATTTTGTTGAAATCTCTGGGTTTCGTTATTAATGAGAAAAAGAGCATGCAAAACCCTTCCATGAGGTGTAAATATCTGGGTTTTGTTATTGATTCATTTCAAATGATCTTAGAGTTACCAGGAGACAAGAAAATTAAAATTTTGAAACTGATAGACGAATTTTTATCAAAGTCAAGACGTAAAATTCGAGATTTTGCGAGTCTAATAGGTCTCTTAATAGCAGCCTGCCCTGCAATTCCTTATGGAATTCTTTACACCAAGATTATGGAAAGAGAAAAATTCATGGCTTTGATTATTCAAGATCAAAATTTTGAAAGGCAAATGACAATTTCGGAAAAATCACATTTAGATCTGCTATGGTGGAAAAAGACTATTCTCGCTGCAAAACAGCCAATCAGGCAATTTCAGTTTAAACTTGAAATTTTTTCAGATGCTTCGCGTTCAGGCTGGGGCGCTAGTTGCGAAAATTTTCGTGCCAATGGTTTCTGGAAAACATTGGAAAGAAAATTGCACATTAACCATCTAGAGTTAATTGCAGCTTTCTATGCCTTGAAATGTTTTGTATCAGAATATAGCAAGTGTGAAATCTTGCTCAGAATAGACAATACTACGGCGGTAGCATACGTAAACCGAATGGGAGGCGTTCAATACCCAGAATTAAATCGCTTAGCTAGAAATATTTGGCAATGGTGTGAAGAAAGGGAGATTTGGATACAAGCATCTTATATACCTTCAGTAGAGAACGTAAATGCTGACAGGGAATCTAGAAGATCAAATATTGATACAGAATGGGAATTGGCAGATTTTGCTTTTAAAAGAATTGTAAAACGATGGGGCTGTCCAGACATAGATTTATTTTCATCTAGAAATAATGCTAAAACAAAAAATTTCTGCTCGTGGAAAAGGGATCCTGAAGCATGGATTATAGACGCGTTTACGATTAGCTGGAAAAATTTAAACTTTTATGCTTTTCCTCCATTCTCAGTTATACTGAGATGCTTACAAAAAATTCGAAACGAAAAAGCGTGTGGTATCATGGTCGTTCCGTATTGGTCTTCCCAGCCTTGGTTTCCAACCTTTATAGCCATGCTTATAGATAAACCAGTAATTTTCTCACCATCACCAAGCCTTTTGTTATCACCTTGCAGATTAATCAATCATCCATTGGAGAGTCATCTTTCGTTGATTGCCGGGAAATTGTCCGGACAGCATACCGAAAGAAAAATGTACCTGAAGACTCCATCGACATTCTAATTTCTTCCTTGACAGAATCAACCATTCGTCAGTATAAATGTGGCTTGAAAAACTGGTGTAACTTCTGCACGAAATCTACGATTGATCCTTTTTTACCAGGTACTCAATCTGTTTTACAGTATTTATCTGATCGTTTTAAGAATGGAGCTTCGTACGGTACGCTAAATACAGAAAGATCAGCGATATCACTCATTAACAATGATGACTCTACAAAGGATCCACTGATAAATCGTTTTTTCAAAGGAGTTTTCAAGTTACGACCAACAAAAACAAAGTATAATTGGATTTGGGACCCAGAAGTTGTTTTAAAATGGGTGGAGACTTTGGAGCCTCTTGAATCTTTGGACTTAAAACAATTAACACACAAACTTGTAATTGTAATGGCTTTGGCAACAGCACACAGAGTGCAAACTCTAGCCTCAATCAAAATAGATAATATTTTAATATCAAAAGATCGGATTCAGATCCAGATAACGGATGCAATAAAAACTTCGAGAGCAGGAGCAGCTCAACCGATTTTTTTGTTGCCTTTTTTCCAAGAAAGAACAAGAGTTTGTGTTGCAAGAACTTTAAGTCACTATCTAATAAGAACCAAAGAAATAAGAGGAACCGAAAAAAATTTATTCCTCACTATTAATAAACCTCATCATGCGGCAACTTCCCAGTCCCTGAGCAGATGGATCAAGGAATGTTTTAAACAAGCTGGAATTGAGGGTCACTTCACAGCACACAGCACTAGACATGCCTCGACATCTTCAGCAGATCTTAAAGGTTTAGATATTAGTGTCATTTGTAATGCGGCCAGTTGGTCAGGACAATCTGAGGTGTTTGCTAGATTTTATAGAAGACAGATTATCTGCAAAAACGGGGATTTTGCCACAAGTGTTCTTGGAGAAAAATAGAAATTAAAAATAAAATTAAAAAAAAAAAAATGGAAAAATATCTTTTAATAGAAGCTCTAAACATCTACATTGTGTAATCCTAATCCCGAAGAACGAGACTTGAAATATAATTGAAAATCAAACGAACTTACCTGTAAGTGAAGTTCGATTGTAATTATATGAAAGTCTCGTTCGAAGGGATTACAGCCCACCCATAACCTTCTCTTTCCCTCCCTCATTGAATATTAAATTTATTTAATTTTTTTTTTTTTTTAATATTTTTATTTTATTCTTTACCTCTGAAAGTTATGAAGACAAAAGAAGGTGGTAGCGCTTGTTTGCCTGGGCAACCCAGCGCGGGCAATTTTTGGTTTTTAGTACTCTCTAAAGTTGTGGTTCATCTGAGTCAAAGTAGCAATACTACATTGTGTAATCCTAATCCCTTCGAACGAGACTTTCATATAATTACAATCGAACTTCACTTACAGGTAAGTTCGTTTGATTTTCAATTTTACAGTCAAACTATACAAGATACGACAAATGATGATTAATCAAAATTTGTGCGCTTAAAACAGATGTACCAATTTGTTATTGGTAACTTTTTCATATGATGTGTAGTTTTTGTTTTATTCGTAAGAAATAACACTAAGAGTGAAAATATCTGCCCGATAAGTGGGCACATTCTCATCAAAACTTTGCCTATTTACTTTCTTTTCCATCTCGTGTGTGGGTTTCCAAAATATTTAATTGTTTTCATGCTCTCAATACTATTTCGAACGATTAAAACAATAAAATAACCATCATTAATGCTCACGGCACTTGAACATTTGTATTTTTACATTCTCATACAGAGAAGGTATTAGATATGTGTAAAATTTGCCATCCCCCCCCCGGTTTTTGTCAAATGTCCATGTTTTGAGACACCCTGAACCCAAAGGACAGGTTTTTACGAAGGTGTCTGTATATATATGTATATAT
>CAKNXH010058713.1:24237-36308 GCA_932178445.1 Andricus quercusramuli | reverse complement strand
GACAATATTTTCCACAGGCCTCCACAGAGAAGTGGCATGGGGCTGGTTACAAGCATGTGATTACTCTGGCGGGATAATGTTACCTGCTCCGCTTGTAACATGTTATTGTTTTTAGTGGGAAATATGTTGTCACTGGGTGACCATCGGGGAAGTCACTAGTGACTGGTTTTCTGAATCTTGTTACAAATATGTGATTACTCAGATTAGTAACTGTGATAGCTGGGAAAGTTGAAAATAGTCTGGAATTGTTGCCCGTGGTACTTAAGTTCAGCGCTTTGTAAGGATAAGAAGGCTTTAAAATGGCAAATCGAATACATTCCACGATAAATTGATGTGTTGGAAGATAATTCGGAATTAGACACAGCCTACAAAAAGGTGTTTCATCATGAAAATTTCCATTATAGGTTTCTTTTGTCAATGATTTTTCAAGCTTCACGGGAAAATTCAAATAGTTCACAAATAAATCTGCAAGTCGCCGATAATTTATAATGTTCACACGATATTATTATAAATTATGGCCAATTAGGGCCAGCCATTTTCGGCTGTCCTTTTGCCTGTCGTTTCCCTGTCATTTTCTTGTCGTCGCGAAAAAATGACAGAAAAAAATGACAGGAAAAAAATGACACACCTGTCATTTTTTTCCTGTCATATCTTTTCGTAAGGGTTTCTAGCAATTATCTCAGAGAATATAGCTATAAGCAATAATAAATTGTTTAAAACATTATGTTTGTTAAATTGCAGTAATAATTACCTCGCTCTAAGTGAAAAGTTGACAAAAAATTGAAAATTTCAGAAAAAACCGAGACTATCTAGCATTACTATAGGAGAAGATAGTTATAACTATACTGATTTATTTAAACAATTATTTTTGTTAAATTGCATTCATTATCAACGCGCTGTAAGTGAAAAGTATAAAATAATTTGAATATTTCAGAAAAACCGCAACTTTCTAACATTAATAAGAGAATATTATTAAAAATAATAATAAATTATTTAAACAATCATTTCTGTTGACTTGAATTAATTACTACCTCACTTTAATTGAAAATTGGACAAAAAGTGAAAATGTTTTGAAAAAACTACAACTATTTAATGTTATTCTACGAGAATATTATTATAAATAATAATAAATGGTTTAAACAATTATTTCTATTGAATTTAATTAATTATTACATCGCTCTAACTGAAAAAATGAAAAGAAAAAGTCGGGGAAAACTATGACTTTCTAACACTTCTAAGAAAAAATTGTTAAGAATAATACATTTTTTAAACAATTTGTGCCAAAAACTCGCAAAACGCAATTATCGAGAAAAAAATCTTGTTCAATTGCACGTTCAACTATTTGGTTGAAAATCCATGTATTTTGTTGAAAATACATATTTTTTTGGTAGAAACAATCTTCTTGGTTACAAAATTATCTTTTTCGTTAAAAACTCAACTATTTAGTTGAATATTGAACTCTTTTGTTTAAAATTCGTCTTTTTTGGTTGAATTCAAATATTTTTGATTTGCAATTAAAATTTTTTTGGTTCAAATATCAACTATTACATTTTTCATTGACGATTAATCTTTTTTGTTGGAAAATTTAACTACTATTTTTTGAACTGATTATGTGACTATTCCATTATTAGTCTAAAATTGATATTTTTAATAAAAATTCATCTTTTATAGTTGAAAAATCCATTTTTGGATGAAAATTCAACTTTTTGATTAAAAATTTATGTATTTCATTGAAAATTAGTCTTATTTAGTACAAAATTAACTTTTTTGGGAAAAATTCAATTATTTTGTTGAAATTCAATTTCTTGGTAGAAAATTATTATTCTTTTATTTTAATTTAAGATTCAACTATTTTGTTAAAAATTCATTATTCTTGGTTTAATTCAATTGTTTCTTATTTAAAATATGAATTTTTTTTTTTTGGCGAAATATCAACTATCACACTTTTTATTGAGAATTTATCTTTTTTGGCTGAAAATTTAACTAATTGATTAAAAATATTACGTATTTTATGGAAAATTCGTCATTTTTGATGAAAAATGAAACTTCTTGGTTGAAATTTAAACTTTTTGGTAAAAAATGTATGTATTTTATTGAAAATTGATTTTATTCAGTAAAAAATCAACTTTTTGGATGAAAATTCAGTTATTTTGTTGAAAATTTAAATTTTTGTAGAAAATTATTATTTTTTCATTTAAAAATTCATCTGTTTTAGTAGAAATTTCATCTTTCCCGGTTAAATACAATTGTTTGGTTGAAATTTAATCTGTTTTAATTGAGGATTCAAGTATTTTGTTAAAAAATTTTGTATTTTATTGAAAATTATTCTTATTTAAGAAAAAAAAATAACGAGCTGCCGGATCGAATAAGGGCACATAACATTATTTCGCCAAGAGTGGGGAGACCCCTGGAGGCTTTCTGGAACATGTTTGAATTTTTATTTTTAAAGACTATATCTACATGAAGAATTTCATTGCGCATCTTTTTCTCCTTAGGCAAAAAGTTGTAGCTTTTTTAGTTTTCTATTTAAAGCCAAAAAACTAACTGTTTGGGAAAAATCGATTTTAGTTCGTTTTTCACTTTAACTTGTGCTAATTCAGTCAGTTTTTCGAATTTTCAGATAGAATTTTCAGGCAATATAGTTCGAAATGTCCTTCGATCGATACAACAAAAGGAATTCAAAAATTTATTTCAAAAAAATTGTTGATAAATTTTTTCTGATGCTTGGCGCACATTGGACTTCTCTAACTTCCAGCGTTTCGTTTATCGAGCGAATTTCCAGCAAGAAAAAACTTCCAGTGAGAAAGTTGTTAACAACAGTACAAAGAAGTTTTATGGAAAATTTTAGCCGAATCGAACTGATATTTAAGAAATTATTAAGGTGTTAAGTTGCTATCAGTCGTACGACTCGCGCGCGGACTGTAGCGAGAGTCTCAGATCCGATTTTCAATACAGTTCACCGGCGCCAAAAATAAAAACTAATCTAGAAATCAGGTAATATAAAAGTATTATGAATAAAGAAATAAGTAAATTTGAATAATGTAAAATATTCTATTCATTTCATATTGGTTCTATTTTTGAGACGAACTGTGCAAAGGTAAAACAAACCATAAACATCTAATAGTTGAGATTCACCGGATTCCTAATTCCGCGAATTTTTCAATGCTTCAAATTCGTGGAATTGAAAAAAGTGAGTGATCGAGAAAGTGCACTTGTTTTTCGTTTGTTTTGTAATAATAATAATCTAAATTTTTTTAAAAATTTGAATCAGTGAAATTTCATTGAAAATCAGTGACAATCAGTAAGTGAACGATTCGTCACTATTTTATCAGCGAAATTTCCGTTGTTTCTTACAGGGAAAAGAATATATATATACTACCGTCGGAAATTGTGCGCACGACTCGCGTGAGCGCTATTAAAAATCACTGCTGACTTCGAACCAGGATATTTCGGCGAAAAAAAGAGATAGGGCATTTTTTTTAAACAGTTGGAAAGCTCGTGAAATTCCACGTCTATTGGTACCCAACAAATATTTTGTTGACCTTCTGTAAATAGTACAGCACTTGAGAAGTTCAAAAAAAATTCAAGATTTTCTCAAATTTTCTACCTCAAATTCAACTTTTTGCACGACCTAGAAAATTTTTTTCAAAAATCTAAAAATTATACGACATCGAGCCTAAAATCTTATCTTTAATTTAGGCCAAGAAAACTTAAAAAATCTTCATGGGTGCCCGAGATATGATTAAAAATGTTCAATCGTATCTGAGCTCAATTTTAATCGACGATCACAGTTCTCGGCCGGTCTGCTGCTCGTCTCCTTCGTTGAGGCAGGACCGAATAGGCCACGCACGGAGGTGGCGCCTAAGTGGACATTCTCCTATTCTTTAATATGGAGATAATATTAGATTCAAATAATTGTTAACAATCACAAATAACGATAAATATTTTTTTTCATTCACCATAATTTGAAATAAAAATTACTAATGTAGAGAACCAAAAGTATAAGAGGCGCCACCTTAGTGCGTGGCCTATTCGGTCCTGCCTCAACGAAGGAGACGAGCAGCAGACCGGCCGAGAACTGTGATCGTCGTTTAAAATTGAGCTCAGATACGATTGAACATTTTTAATCATATCTCGGGCACCCATGAAGATTTTTTAAGTTTTCTTGGCTTAAATTAAAGATAAGATTTCAGGCACGATGTCGTATAATTTTCAGATTTTTGAAACAATTTTCCTAGGTCGTGCAAAAAGTTGAATTTGAGGTAGAAAATTTGAGAAAATCTTGAATAAAAAAAATATTTGTTGGGTACCAATAGACGTGGAATTTCACGAGCTTTCCAACTGTTTTTTGAGAAATGCCCTATCTCTTTTTTTCGCCGAAATATCCTGGTTCGAAGTCAGCAGTGATTTTTAATAGCGCTCACGTGAGTCGTGCGCACAATTTCCGACGGTAGTGTATCTGTTTCAAATAAAGTCCAGAATGAAGAAGTTTTTGAGCCAGTTAAACTCTGCTGCAAACGTTTGAAGTCTTATGAACAAGGATCTCATTAGAAATCAAAAGTTCAGGAAGCATACTATTTATATTAAAGACGTCTATAAATTTTTTAATTAATATTAATTAAATAACAGTAAAAGATTTTTAATTAAAATAAATTATTTTAATGCAATGTTATGCATATATTCATTTATTGATTGATAATAATGTGATATTACCTGATTTCTTGATAATTTTTTATTTTTGGCGCCGGTGAACTGTATTGACAATCGGATCTGAGATTCTCGCTACAGTCCGCGTGCGAGTCGCATAGCCGCACGCGACTTGATACATTAATAATTTCTTAAATATCACTTCGATTGAGCTAAAATTTTCCAGAAAACTTCTTTGTACTGTTGCTAACAACTTTCTCGCTTGATGTTTTTTGTTGCTGAAAATTCGCTCGATAAACGAAACCCTGGAAGTTAGAGAAGTCCAATGTGCGCCAAGCGTCAGAAAAAAATTATTAAAAATGTTTAATTAATGTTTAAAAATTAAAATTCGAAAATGTTTCAGAAAGCCTCCAGGGGCCTTCCCACTCTCTGTGAAATAATTTTATGTGCCCTTATTCGATCCGGCAGCTCATTTAGCTATTTTTTAAAAATTCAATTATTTGATAGAAAATTCTTTGTTTTCTTTTTTTCTTGAAAACTTAACTATTTCATAGAAAACGCAACTGTTTTGTTAAAAATTCGTCTTTTTTGGTAGAGAATTAATCTTCTTGGATGACAATTCATAATTTTTGATAAAAAATTAAAATCTTTTTTTTTTCGCTGAAATATTAACTATTACATGTTTTGTCGAGAATTCGTGTTTTTTGTTTGAAAAATCAGCTAATTGGTTTAAAGTTGAACTAGTTTGTTAAAAATTACATTTTTTGGTTGAAGATTCATTTTAGCTGAAAATTCAAATATTTTGGTCGTAAATTAACTTTTTCCTTGAAAATTCATATTTTTGGGTTAAAAATTCACTTGTTTTGTAGAAAATTCGTCTTTTTGACTTGAAAATTCAACAATTTGTTAGAAAATTAAACTATTTGGTTGAAAATGAACTTTTTTTATTAAAAATTCATCTTTTTGATTTAAAATTTGAATATATTGCTAAGAGTTCGATTTTTTTGTTAAGAATTAATTTTCTTTTCTGAAAATGAAACTATTTCCGATTTTCTTGAAAATTGATCTTTTCTGGTTGAAAATCCATGTATTTTGTTGAAAAATGATCTTCTTCAGTTGAAAATTCAACTATTTGGTTAAAAATGAACTTTTTTTTGAAAATTCATCCCTTCGGTTGAAAATTTAAGTATTCGGTTAAAAATTAAGTTTTTTATTGAAAATTAATCGTCTTGGTTGAAAATTCAACTGTTTTTTTGAAACTTAATCTTATTTGTTTAAAATAAAAACAATTTTGTTAAAAAGTATCCTTTTCGTTTGAAAGTCAACTGTTGAGTTTTTTTTGTAGAATTAAACTGTTTTTAATTAAAAACTTTTTTGGCTGAAATATCAACTACTACATTTATCTTTGGGAATTCATCTCTTTTAGTAGAAAATTAATCCTATTTGTTGAAAATTTAACCATTTTGTTGAAACATCGTTGTTTTTGGTTGAAAATTTATTTTTTCAACTGAAATTTTAACTCATTCAGTTGAAGATTCATCATTTTAGTTGAAAATTCAACTCTTTGGTTAATAATTTAACTATTTTGTCGAAAATTCATTCTTTTTTGGTTGAAAATCAAATTTTTAACTGAAAATTTAACTATTCAATTTTTACACAAAATTTAGGTATTTAATTTTTTGTGGAAAATTGATCTTTTTTAGTTGAAAATTCCACTATTTGGTTAAAAATTCAACTATCCCAGTTAAAGATTAATCAATTTAGTTGAAAATTCATCTGTTTTGTTTGAAATTCAACTATTCCAGTTGAAGATTCAATTTTTTAATTAAAAATGCATCAATTTTGTTAAAAATTAACTTTTTTAGCTGAAACTGTAGCTATTCAATTTTTGGTTGAAAATTTAACCATTTTGTTGAAACATCGTTATTTTTGGTTAGAAAGTTGTTTTTTCAACTGAAATTTCAACCCATTCAGTTAAATATTCATAATTTTAGTTAAAAATTCAACTTTTTGGTTAATAATTTAACTATTTTGTCGAAAATTCATTCTTTTTTGTTTGAAAATTAAATTTTTAACTGAAAATTTAACTATTCAATTTTTACACAAAATTTAAGTATTTAATTTTTTGTGGAAAATTGATCTTTTTTAGTTGAAAATTCCACTATTTGGTTGAAAATTCAACTATCCCAGTTAAAGATTAATCAATTTAGTTGAAAATTCATCTGTTTTGTTTGAAATTCAACTATTCCAGTTGAAGATTCAATATTTTAATTAAAAATGCATCAATTTTGTTAAAAATTAACTTTTTTAGCTGAAACTGTAGCTATTCAATTTTTGATTGAAAATTTAACCATTTTGTTGAAACATCGTTGTTTTTGGTTAAAAATTTATTTTTTCAACTGAAATTTCAACTCATTCAGCCACATATTCATGATTTCATTTGAAAATTCAATTTTTTGGTTAATAATTTAACTATTTTGTCGAAAATTAATTCTTTTTTGGTTGAAAATTACATTTTTAACTGAAAATGTAACTATTCCATTCTTTACACACAATTTAAGTTTGTAATTTTTGGTGGAAAATTGACCCTTCTCAGTTGAAAATTCAACTATTTGGTTGAGAATTCATGGATTTTTTTTAAAGATCGTCTTTTTGGGTAGAAAATTAATGTTTCTGGTTGAAAATTCCATTATTTCGTTAAATATTCAACTATTCCAGTTAAAGATTAATTATTTTATTTAAAAATTAAACTCTTTGGTTAGTAATTGAACTACTTTTTCGAAAATTTATTCTTTTTTGTTTGGATATTAGATTTTAACCGAAAATTTAACTATTCAATTTCTTACACAAAATTTAAGTATTTAATTTTTGGTGGAAAATTGTCTATTTTTAGTTATAAATCCATTTAGTTGGTTCAGAATTCATGTTTTTTTTAAATCTTCTTTTTAGGTAGAAAATGAATATTTTTGGTCGAAAAATGCACTATTTTGTTAAAAATTCAACTATTCCAGTTAAAGATTTATGATTTTAGTTGAAAATTCATTTTTTTGTTGTTGAAAATTTAACTATTCAGTTAAAAATTAAGTTTTTTGTTAAAAATTCATCTCCTTGGTTGGAAATATAACTATATCATACAAATTCGATATTTTGGTTAAGAATTGATTTTCTTAACTAAAAAAAATCTATTTCAATTTTGTTTAAAAATTGATGTACATCTGACGTCCATTTTGTTTAGCAATCTTTGTTTTTTGGTTAAAAAGTCTTTTTTTTATATGAGATTTGATTTATTTCAGTTGAAGATTCATCATATCAGTTGAAAATTCAACTCTATGGTAAAAATTAACTATTTTGTGGAAAATTTTTTCTTTTTCGGTTGAGAATTAATTTTTTTACTAAACATTTAACCATTCAAATTTCAACTGAAAATTTAAGAATTCAATTTTTGATGGAAAATTGCCTTTTTTTAGTTAACAATTCAACTATTTGGGCAAAAATTCATCTTTTTGGGTAGAAAATTAATCTTCTTGGTTGTAAATTTAACTATTTGTTTGAAACTTAATCTTATTTGTTGAAAACAAAAATAATTTTGTTAAGAAGTATCCTTTTCGCTTGAAAAGTCAAATGTGGAGATTTTTTTGGTGGAATTAAACTGTTTTTAATTTGAAATGTTTTTTGTTTGAAATATCAGCTATTACATTTATTGTTGGGAATTCATCTCTTTTAGTTGACAATTCATCCTGTTTGTTGAAAATTTAACCATTTTGTTGAAACATCGTTGTTTTTGGTTGAAAATTTATGTTTTCAACTGAAATTTTGACTCATTCAGTTGAAGATTCATCATTTTAGTTGAAAATTCAACTCTTTGGTTAATAATTTAACTGTTTTGTCGAAAATTCATTCTTTTAAAAATTTAACTATTCAATTTTTACACAAAATTTAGGTATTTAATTTTTGGCGGAGAATTAATCTTTTTTAGTTGAAAATTCAACTATTTGGTTGAGTATTCATATTTTTTTAATCATCTTTTTGGGTAGAAAATTAATCTTTTTTGTTTAAAATTCCACTATTTGGTTGAAAATTCAACTATTCCAGTTAAAGATTGATCATTTTACTTGAAAATTCATATTTTTTGTTCGAAATTCAACTACTCCAGTTGAAGATTCATTATTTTGATAAAAAATGCATTAATTTGGTTAAAAATTAATTTTTCATCTGAGACTGTAGCTATTCAAATTTTGGTTAAAAATTTAACTATTTTGTTGAAACTTCGTTGTTTTATATTGAAAATTTATTGTTTCAACTGAAGTTTTTACTCATTCAGTTAAAGATTCACCATTTTTAGTTGAAAATTCATCTCTTTGGTTAATAATTTAAGTATTTTGTCGAAATTTCATTCTTTTTTTTATTGAAAATCAAATTTTTACCTGAAAATTTAACTATTCAATTTTTACAAAAAATTTAAGTATTTAATTTTTGGTGGAGAATTGATCTTTTTTAGT
Organism: Andricus quercusramuli; assembly: GCA_932178445.1. NCBI lineage: Eukaryota > Metazoa > Arthropoda > Insecta > Hymenoptera > Cynipidae > Andricus > Andricus quercusramuli. The sequence continues at coordinate 27,162 of CAKNXH010058713.1, read as the reverse complement.
TGAAAATTCAACAATTAGGTTGAGAATTCATGTTTTTTTTAAAGATAGTCTTTTTGGTTTGAAAATTGATCTTTTTGGTTGAAAATTCCACTATTTGGTTGAAAATTCAACTATTCCAGTTAAAGATTTATGATTTTAGTTGAAAATTAATTTTTTATGTTTAAAATTCAACTATTCCAGTTGAAGATTGATTGAATAAAAAATTTATCAGTTTGGTTAAAAATTAATTTTTGTATCTGAAATTGTAACTATTCAATTTTTGGTTGAAATTTTAACTATTTTGTTGAAACATCTTTGTGTCTGGTTACAGATTGATTTTTTTTCAGCTGAAATTTTATCTCATTCAGTTAAAGATTCATCATTTTAGTTGAAAATTCAACTCTTTGGTTAATAATTCAACTATTTTGTCGGAAATTCATTCTCTTTTGGTTGAAAATTAAATTTTTTAACTGAAAATTTAACTACTCAATTTTTTACACACAATTTAAGTTTTTGATTTTTGGTGGAGAATTGATCTTTTTTAGTTAAAAATTCATCTATTTGTTTGAGAATTCATGTTTTTTTTAATCGTCTTTTTGGGTAAAAAATTAATCTTTTAGGTTGAAAATTCCATTATTTCGTTAAAAATTCAACTATTCCAGTTAAAGATTCATTATTTTAATTAAAAATGCATCAAGTTGGTTAAAAATTAATTTTTTCATCTGAAACTGTAGCTATTCAATTTTTGGTTGAAAATTTATTTTTCAAATTGAAATTTTAACTCATTCAGTTAACGATTCATCATTTTAGTTAAAAATTAAACTCTTCGGTTAGTAATTGAACTATTTTTTAAAAAATTATTCTTTTTTGGTTGAATATTAGATTTTAACCGAAAATTTAACTATTGAATTTCTTATGCAAAATTTAAGTATTTAATTTTTGGTGGAAGATTGTCCTTTTTTAGTTGAAAATTCATTTATCTGGTTGAGAATTCATGTATTTTTTTTTAAAGATCGTCTTTTTGGGTAAAAAAGTAATCTTTCTGGTTAAAAATTCCATCATTCCGTTGAAAATTCAAGTATTGCAGTTGAAGATTCATTATTTTACTTAAAAATTCATCAGTTTGCTTGAAAAATAATTTTTTTTTCTGAAACTGTAGCTACTCAATTTTTGGTTGAAAAATTTTCAAATCCTATGAAATCGTTAAAAATCTTTATAAAGTTTGAGAAATTCTTTGCAATCCCATCATTTTTTTTTAATTGTCAGAAAATCCTTTGAAATCTTTGAGATAATAATAAATATTGTATACAAACTAAGAACCCGAAAAAATTAATAAAATAAGAATTTTATTATATTTTTTAAACTAAAAGCCTTGCATATAAACATTTTTTGTTAAATTCAACAAATTTAAAGAGTATAGCTTTTAAAATGTTAATTAAATCTTCTATATGTACTGCGAGGATATAATGGGTCTAAAAAAACAGTTAAAAAATGACGAATATACTTACATTTGAAATTCAAGAAGACAACGAATGCAAGAAACATAATCTTAGACTCGACCCTCATTTTTTCCAGATGAAGAATTTTTTTTTAATTGTAAGTAAAACTTGGTTTTTAAAAAATTTCCTGAATATCTGATAAATCTCGGGCTGAATTCACGAGTATATATACTGAGAAAAATTAATCATGTTTATGATCCTTACTTTTAGATTTTGTGACAACGTAGGTATTACGCCGTAAATCTAGATATTAGGTTTTATAATTGAGAATTTTAAAAATCAACATCCAGATTGCAGGGTTTAATTTTGATAGATTACTGTTCCAGATTTGGAAAAAATCCAAGATAAACGGTCTAATTAATTTCGTATATCCATATATAATTTAACCGTTATCTGATTACCCATGGTCAATATTACTGAACAGAAACACATCAAATTTTTTATTTGCGAGACTTTTTCCTCATTTGAAATATTTTGTAATTATCTTTGAAATTTTGTTTGCAGCTCAAACCAATTCGAATTAATCCGAAACAATCCAGAACAAGTTTTCAATCCTTTTCAATCCTTCTCAATCCGTCGTTCAATCCCAAATTCAATCCCAATCTCAATACATGTCTCAACCTCAAATTCAATCCGAATCCATACATATAAAAACCATATAGAAACCATATGAAAAATATAGAAACCTAATAGGATGTGGCTTCTATCAGGTCCTATTAACATCAAGAATGGGTTTTGTTCCTGGTTCTATCAGGTAAATGTGAACTTTCTAATTGGATCTTATTAGGATCTAATGTGCCTGTATTCGGCACTCGTACCGTATTAGCTATTGGTTTCTAAGCGGAACCTAAGTGGAACCTAATCGGATTCAAATCCGGTTTCTGTGCGTTTCGTATTTGGTAATTTTTAACTTTCTAATCGGATCTTATTAGGATCTGATGTGGTTTGTATTCCCTAGTGAAAATGCCTATTAGAAGCCATATATAAACCTAATAGGATGTGGTTTCTATCAGGTCCTATTACTTTCGAAAGCGGGGTTTGTTCCTGGCTCTATGTGGTGCAGAGAAGCAATTTTGTACTTTTGCAACTTTCCATAAAGTACAATCTAATAGATACCTAATAGAACCACCTTGAAGGCTGCACTTTGAATTTTAATCCGATTAATTTAATTCCGATTATCCGGTAATGATCCTAATACAGCCTACCAGAAAAGCAAGTTGGTACTTTGCAACATTTAGAGTAAATGAATACCTCATTGGTTCCGATTAGAACCTATCAGAAAAATATAGCACAAAGAATATTTGTTTTCGAAAGCCACACAGAAAGATTTTTCAATTCCAATTTCCGTCCCAATGGTAGATTAAATACCGAATACAACCGGTTAGAATTCAAATTGAAATAAAAAAACTCTTTAGAAACATTTGGAACCATATAGAAATGCAAGTGG
>CAKNXH010058713.1:10762-24227 GCA_932178445.1 Andricus quercusramuli | reverse complement strand
ACTTGCAGCACTTGGAATAAAGCAGATCCCAATAGATTCATAATAGATCCGCTTAAAACACATCGCTTTCGAATTTTAATCCGGGTAATTTCGTTCCGAAGGTCCAATAAAATACCTAATAGAACCTATTGGAAAAACAATTTTGCACTTAATAATATGTCAAGTAAAAGAATACCTCCTTGTATCCACGTAGATCCTGTTAGAAAAATTTAACAAAAGAACATAAGTACCGAATAAGACCGGTTAGAAACCAATTTAAAATAAGAATCCTATTAGAAACCAGTTAGGACCATATGAGATTTGATCCGCATTCTATACGTTTCTTTCAATGGTTTCTATTGATACCTGTAATTTTTACTAGGGACTTCTTGAATTCACCCAGAACGAAAAAAACCCGACTGAATCTGATAACAATCCGATTGAATGAATTTCACATGAATAATAATAAATAAACAACAAATAGTAAATTATAAATAATGATTAAGTCAAGTATAAAATTCATATTGCCAAAGATTTCACAAAGATTTAAATGATTTCACAAATATTACAAAATATTTCGCTAAGCTTTATAAATATCTCAGAAACATTTTTCAAATATTTAACAAAGATTTCAATAATTTCACACATATTACCAAATATTTAAAAAATATTTTCAATATTTTGCAGATTTTTAAAGATTTCAGAAAGATTCCACAAAGATGTCACAAAGATTTCAACGATTTCTCAAAGATTTTACAAAGATTTCAAATATTTCGCAAAAATTTCCGATCGATTACAAAGATTGCACAAAGATTTCAATTATTTCGTAACAATTAAAAAAATTTCACAAATGTTTCAACAATATTTCAAATATTTTGAAAAGATTTCACAGAGATTGCAATGATTTCCCAAAATATCAAAGATTGAACAAAGATTTTGGATAGATTTAAAAGATTTTACAAAGACTTCAATTATTTCATGAAAATTTCCAAAAGATTCCAAAGATTTCACAAAGATTTCAATGTTTTTCGAACGATTTCAATTATTTCACAAATATTACAAAATATTTCGCAAAGCTTTCTAAAGATTTCAGAAACATTTTTCAAATATTTCAGGAAGATTTCAATAATTTCACACATATTACCGAATATTTTAAAAATATTTTTAATATTTCGCAGATTTCTAAATATTTTACAAAGAATTCACGAAGATTTCAACGATTTTTCAAAGATTTCACAAAAATGTCAATGATTTCGAAACGATTTCAATAATTTCACACATATTACCAAATATTTTTTTATTATTTTGAATATTTCGCAGATTTCTAAATATTTCACAAAGATTTCAAATATTTCGCAAAGATTTTGGATAGATTTAAATCAATATAGGATAGATTTCAATGAATTCACATCAATTTAAATAATTTAAAAAATGTTTTTAAAATATTACAAACATTTTGAAAATATTCCACAAAGATTTCATTGATTTCCCAAGATATCAAAGATTTCACAAAGATTTCAAATATTTCGCAAAGATTTTGGATAGATTTAAAAGATTTTATAAAGACTTTAATTATTTCATGAAAATTTCCGATAGATTTCAAAGATTTCACAAAGATTTAATGATTTCGAAACGATTTCAAAAATTTCACAAATATTACAAAATATTTCGCAAAGCTTTCTAAAGATTTCAGTAACATTTTTCAAATATTTCACAAAGATATCAAACATTTCACAAAGATTTCAAATATTTCGCAAAGATTTTTGATAGATTTAAAAGATTGCACAAAGATTTCAAATAATTCACGTTATTTTAAATAATTTCACGAATATTTCCAAGAGATTTCAAATATTTTGAAAAGATTTCCCAGAAGATTTCACAAAAATTTCAATGATTTTCCAGGATGTCAAAGATTGCACAAAGATTCTGGATAGATTAAAAGAGTTTACAAAGACTTCAATTATTTACTAAAAAATTTTCGATAGATTTCAAAGATTTCACAAAGATTTCAATGATTTCGAAGCGATTTCACAAAGATAATACATATTATTAATAATTATAATAAATTGTTTAAACAATTATTTTGTTAATTTGAATTCATTATTACTTCACTCCAAATGAAAAGTGGACAAAAGCCAGAAATTTCAACAAAAAAGCCAGCATCTTTCTAGCATTATTCAAATATAATATTATTAATAATCATAATACATTGTTTGAACAATCACTATTGTTAACACTGAGGAACTATCACTTCGCTCTAATTGAAAATTGGACAACAAATTGAAAATTTATGAAAAAATCGCGTCTTTCTAACTCCATTCTATGTGAAAATTGCTAAAAACAATAATAAATTGTTTAAACAATTTATGTGAAAATCTAGTTACCAGTATGAAGTGGCCTTTCATGTGCCAAAAACAATGTTCATTGAAAAAACCACAAAAAAAGTCATAATTACCGCGAAACACTCGCAAACCCCATTTTTTCACTTATGGGGTTTCTTTGGTACCCTATAAAACAGACTTATGGGGGTGATATTTCAAAAGTGATATTTTATTCATATTCTGTGGCTAATTGCGAAGAGAAATGTTGAGTTTCAATTCGATTGAGATAATATTGAGGATTCTGAATAAGATTTACAAAAACGTCTTTTTTTCTTATGGGAAATACATGTTAAACTTCATGGGGCTTGCGGCACACAGTGGACCTTTTTTGAAATTCTGTCTCAAAATCGTAGAAATTTGGACCCGAATGACCTAGATGGATTTTTTTTTTAAATTAAAGAAAAAACCTTCGTGAATATAGGAAAATTATAGAGAAAGTCAAACAAAAAAATTGTGACCTTGAAAATCTGCGTTGAAGATGGGATTTTTGGCAAAAAAAATCGTTTATTGAATACCAAAAACGCTTAGATTTTACATTTTATGTGCTATACATGTTTTTATATAGATTTCTGCATGCCTAATCCGAATCTGACATGTAAATCGTTGTAAGACAAAATCCAAAATGGCGGAACCAATATGGCAGACTAAAATTGTAAAACGAAACCGATTTGACTAAAATTTGCTACAAGGTGGGTTTTCAGGTCGCTAATTACAAATCTAAGGTCAAAATTAAAAATTAAAAATGGCTGATCCAATATGGCAAACCAAAATTCTAAAAGGGAATAGACGTGACTAAAATTGGCTACAAGGAAGTTTTTCGGGTCGCTGATTTCAAATCCAGGGTATTATTATACCATTAAGCCATTTCCCTTTCGGGGTAGGCGTGACTTGCTCGGTTGGAAAGTAGTGGGATAGGTATATAGGTGTAAAGTAGGTCGTTATATGGTATAAGGTAGATAGGTATATAGGTATATGTGTTATGGTATAGATATTTTAGATTGATCTGGAGTTTTCGTGTTATTTATTCAAATAACACGTTCACTCCGCAACACTGCTCCGACCCAGGTTGCTGATCAATCTCTCTAGCGATCACCCCAAGTGAGGAGCCTCACAAAATTGTTATGTATGGTTCCCCACTTGGGCCCATTAGTATCCAAGGTCTTTGTTTCAGGCATCATTCACTCTATTGTCACTCTGCTTATAAACTATTTGTCGCCACACATTTCTGTCCTGGCATACTACTCTAGCTTCATTTACGTCCATGCATTTCTTCATGCAAGCTCTTCTGTTCCTATGACTTCTTATGTCTCTTCGGATCAATGTCTCATTTACAGATTCTAACCATTCTTTCGGCGGTCTACCTCTGGGCATTCTGCCATTTACTTTACCTTTATATACTTGCTTCGTCAGTCGTTCATCTTTCATTCTTTCAAGATGTCCGAACCATCTTAACTGATTTCTTTCCCATATGTCAACTAGCGTGTCTCCTGTACCACATTCTTTGAGGATTATCTCGTTTCGGACTTTGTCCATCAGTGTTTTTCCGCATATTATGCGCAGAGGTTTCATGCCGATCGCGTTGATTTTACTCCTGTCCTTTTCTTGACAGGTCCATGCCTCGCTACCGTATAGTACAGTTGGTACGAATATGGAATTATGTATGGCCATTTTAGCTTTTTTTGATATGTTTTTATTCGTGAGGATGGATCCTGCTCTACCGATAACCTGCTTACCCTTATTTATGCGCCTATCTAATTCCCCATCTATTTTTCCGTCGCTAGTGAATAGACTACTTAGATATACGTACTTGTCAACTTGTTCTAATCTCACATCATTTAGGACAATGTTGCATATTTTTTTCTCACTTTTTCCCTCAAAAACCATGACTTTCGTTTTATTCACGTTAATTTTGAGGTCCATGTTCTTCATGCTTGTGTTAAGTTTATTCAACATTCTTTGCAAGTCTTCGACTGATTCTGCCATAACAATCTTGTCATCTGCGAAAGCCAACCCACGTACTTTGACGGTTTCGAGATCTATACCTTTTTCGTTGAAGAGGGCAGTTCTTAGACACTTATCCATGAATATGATAAATAGCCACGAGGACATAACGCATCCTTGTTTCACGCCTTGCATAATATCGAACCAGTCACTCAGTTTCCCATTTACCCTTACACTTGCTTTACTACCCGTATATATTGTTTTTATTGCTTGTAGGAGCCCTCCATTCACTCCATACTCTTTAAGGACTTCCCAAAGTTTACTTCTATTTACCGTGTCGAAAGCTTTTTCTAGGTCAATAAATGCACAGAAAACTTTCTTTCCTACTCTCAAGCTTTTTTCTGTGATCTGTCTTAGGCTAAATATCTGATCTGTACATGATCTTCCTGGCATAAATCCACTTTGGACTTCTCATATTTTCTCTTCTGTAATTTCCATTACCCTACGAATAAGTATTTTTGAGTATATTTTACTTACGGTACTTAGTAGGCTGATACCTCTGTAATTACTGCAGTTGCTTTTATCTCCCTTTTTATATATTGGTACAATAATCGCCTTTCTCCAATCGTCTGGGACTTCTCCTGTCTCGAAACATAAATTTATCAATTCGCACAACCTGTGAGGTATGTACTCGCCACCGTATTTAAGCATTTCAGCGCTAATACTGTCTAAACCAGCAGCCTTACCGTTTTTCAAGTTCTTAATTATATCTCTGACCTCAGTGACACTGACTTTTTCAATTGGGTTTTCTAATGCATTATGTTCAATGTCGTAGTTTTGTTGCCCTATATCTTCACCTCCTAATAGTTCTTTAAAAGAGTCTTTTAAAGCGTCTACTATCCCGTCTATATCATATAGCATTTCACCTTTGCTGTTTCTCATGCTAAAAAACTCTGTACTTTTACTTCCCTTCATCTCTTTAAATAATAGTTTCATAATTCCTTCAAAGCAGTTTTTTATTTTGTTCTCTTCTTCTGTTCTGGTTTTTTCTTTACTCTCTTTGACTAGACGTTTAATTTTCCTCTTTTTGTGTCTGTAATCATTTTTGAGTCTATTTCTCTCCTCATCGCTAAGACCTGTCATGTTCAACGTTCTTTTGTACGCTTCTTTCTTTTCTTGTTGGGCTGCCGCAATTTCATCGTTCCACCACGCATCGCCAGACTTTTTTCCTACCCTCGCCATACCACACACTTCAATCGCAGTTTCAACAATGGTATCCCGCAATAAAGCCCACGCACCTTCTACATCTTTGTTCCTTTCAAGCGACTCCCAAATTGCCTTATCTATGCGTTCGTTTATCTTATTCTGAAAATCTATTCGTAATTCCGGTTTCTGTAAGTTTTCGACCTTGATTCGCGTTTGTTTCGTTTGTTTGGTTCTCTTTCTTCTCCACCCCCGCCCTAAGTTCATCCTGGAGACTAAAAGGTAATGATCAGTATTGCATTCGGCCCCCCTCATGACTCTTGTATCTGTAACTAGTTCTCTTAGTCTTTCATCTGCAATAACGAAGTCAATTATACTGCGGTTATTTCCTTTACACCAGGTGTAAGTATGGATCATTTTATGTCGAAACCAGGTATTGGTAATAAATAGGTCCTTCTCTAAGCATAAGCTAACTAATTTTTCCCCGTTATAATTTTTTCTTGTTGGATCCCCAAAATTACCTAGTACCCCTCCTGTATCTGTATCCTGACGTTGGACGCCGACCCATCCGTTCATATCTCCTAACAAAATTATTCTTTCACCTTGGTCGCAAGTACTTATTGTATCATTTAAAGTGTCCCAGAAGGCGTCCTTAACTTCCCTCGAATCGCTATTAACTGGTGCGTAGCACGCTATGATAAATAATCTTCTGATTCCTACCTTCATTCTAGCCCATAGCAATCTGGGTGATACAAAATTATGCTCTATGAGATGCTGTCTTGCTTTTTCATTCATAATTAAACCGACCCCTTGACTACGATGTGATTCGCTATCTACTCCTGACCATATTTCACAACCGCCTTCCAACACCCCATTTTCTATTTTTATAAATTCGCGACCCTTTTTCTTCGTCTCAGGTACACAAAGAATGTCTAGTTTCCTTACGTGCATAGTTTCTCGTAGTTCTCTTATCTTAAGATCATTCACTCCTCTAGCATTCCAAACACCCAGTCTCCATTCATCGCCCGAAACACGACCTTTACGTTTACCGTGTGCATGCCTTTGGTCAATCCGAGTTTCAGTCCTTTCCGAGGCTACTTTATTGTTTGTATTATTCATGTTTAGATTGTACTCCCAATTATCCCCTGTATGCGCGAGATTTGTTTTGCGAGTCGAAATCATGTCCGAATTAAGCAGTGATTTGTCTCATGGTGGAGTCAATCTGTAACGTCAGTCCCACCAAAACTTCTGTTACTGGGGGAGGGGGGCGGGGGGATAAGGACATGAGAAAGGAAGCCGAGAGTCTCAATAGGTGGGTGATTTCTGCTGATAAGGTCACCAGCCTTAAGCAGCGTTCTATTAGATAGGAGTTGATGTTCCCGTTTGCCGATTGCCGGCAAACGAAAATTCTTTCCCTATTTTCAAATAAACGACTGACTTCTGAGAGTACTTAAGAACGACTGATTTTGAGAACAAAGGGGCGAACTGGAGAGAGTCAAATAACACATGCGTTTCATTCCCTCTCTTTCCTTTTTTTTTTTTAAGTTTGACCGTTGAAAATGCTGAGTGTTTTAAGATTTAGTAAATACTTTCGGGTGCATAAGAATGAGAACAAAAATCTGGAAATCCTGCGCAGTCCTGGATTCATTGTAAACAAATTTTTGAAAAATGAGTAAAATATTATTATAAAATTCAGTAGAAAGCATTACAGCAATCCTTGAAAAACGAAATTCCTTTGAAATCATCTAAATCAATTTAAAACATTCACGCGCATTGAGTGCAGTTCTACTACGAATAAAATTCCTGGTATAAGTTCTTTCAATCCGACAGAGCGAATTTAAAGTATCTAAAAATTCCCCCTCCCCCCCTCACCCTATCCAAAATATGGGGAAAAATTGTATTTTAGTAAAAATTAATATAATTTGGTATATACTAGAAACTCATCTTTTTTTTAAAAACAGGTTGTAGATAATTCCATTTCTTGTCTATTTCCGAATGTCACTTTAGTTACGCGGTTATAAAATCTTTTATTGAATAAATCTGCACACATAAAAAGAGTTTGTAGACAAATAATGAAAATTTTTGAAACTTCTTTTAAAATATTTTGAAACTTTTCTTTTAAAAATTCTTTCCTTATTTTCAAATAAACGACTGACTTCTGAGAGAAAATCAAAAATGGCGGATCCAATATAGCGGACCAAAATTGTTAAGGAAACCGATAAGACTAAGATTTGCTATAAGGGGGTTTTTCGGGTCGCTGATTTCAAATCCGGGATCAAAATTGAAAAATCAAAAATGGCGGATCCAATATGGCGGACCAAAATTGTAAAAAGAAACCGATGTGACTAAAATTTGCTACAAGGGGGTTCTTCGGGTCGCTGATTTCAAATCCGGGGTCAAAGTTGAAAAATTCAAAATGGTGGACCATAATTGTGCACACAAAAAACAGATTTGACCGCTTTTTTTAATTCTGGAATTTTGACTTTGGATTTCAAATCAGCCACCTACAAACCCTCCGATAGGCTATTTTAAGTCGAATAAATTTTGTTCTATAATTTCGGTCCACCATATTGGATCCGCCATTTTGAATTTTTCAATTTTCTGAAACCCCGGATTTGAAATCAGCGAAGCGAAAAACCTCCTTGTAGCAAATTTTAGTCAAATCGTTTTTCTTTACAATTTTGGTCCGCCATATTGGATCCGCCATTTGGAATTTTTTCAATTTTGACCCCGGATTTGAAATCAGCGAACTGAAAAACTCCCTTGTCGCAAATTTTAGTCGAATCGTGTTCTTTTACAATTTTGGTCCACCATATTGGATCCGCCATTTTGAATTTTTCAATTTTGACCCTGGATTTAAAATCAGCGACCCGAAAAAACCCCGAGTAGTATTCTTTAGTCAAATCGGTTTCCTTTTACAATGTTGGTTCACCATATTGGATCCGCCATTTTGAAATTTTCAATTTTGTCCCTGCATTTGAAATCAGAAACCCGCGAAACCCTCTTGTAGCAAATTTTAGGCAAATCGGTTTCCTTTTACAATGTTGGTCCACCATATTGGATCCGCCATTTTGAATTTTTCAATTTTGACCCTGAATTTGAAATCAGCAACCCTAAAAAGCCCCTTGTAGCAAATTTTAGTCAAATCGGTTTCCTTTCACAATTTTGGTCCGCCATATCGAATCCGCCATTTTGAATTTTTAAATTTGGACCTTGGATTTGCAATCAGCGACCTGAAAACCCACCTTGCAGCAAATTTTAGTAAAATCGGTTCCGTTTTACAATTTTAGTCTGCCATATTGGTTCCGCCATTTTGGATTTTGTCTTACAACGATTTACATGTCAGATTCGGATTGGGCATGCAAAAATCTATATAAAAACATGTATAGCACATGAAATGTAGAATCTAAGCGTTTTTGGTATTCAATAAACGATTTTTTTTGCCAAAAATTCCATTTTCAACACAGATTTTCGAGGTCACAATTTTTTCTTTTTGACTTCCTTTATAATTTTTCTACATTGAGCGAAGAATTCCCCAGTGGTTCGGGTTTACACCCCAATAGTTGGTGTGGTTTCTCCTTTTTTCTGTTTCACACGAAGGATTGGTGCGCTCGCACCAACGAGTCGTGCGAGCACCCCAACCATTGGGGTGCTCACCCGAAGCAGCAGCGGCCGAACTGGTGGGGTGCGCGCCCGAATGGTTGGGGAGCTTGCACCTATGATTCGGGAGATTCGAGTCGTCCACCGCGTTGGATTTTGCGCGTTCGACGTTTGCGCATGTTCGCTAATGGCCGCAGCTGATAAACATCAGGCTCTTCCCGAAGAATGTCACTATTTCTAGTTTATGTCAATTTTATTATTCATGTGCGAGATGTCAATGGAATACAGTGTAAAATAGTTATCTGGTTTTTCTTTTGATAATCATTAACGAAGGTAAGAGAAATATAAAACCTTATTTTTTCTCCAGAATTATTTCTGTATATATACAGAAATAATTCTTCGTTAATGAACACTGTGAATAATAAAGTTGACATAAACTAGAAATAGTGACATTCGGGAAGAGCCTGATGTTTATCAGCTGCGGCCATTAGCAAACATGCGCAAACGTCGAACGCGCAACATCCAACGCGGTGGACGACTCGAATCTCCCGAATCATAGGTGCAAGCTCCCCAACCATTCGGGCGCGCATCCCACCAGTTCGGCCGCTGCTGCTTCGGGTGAGTACCCCAATGGTTGGGGTGCTCGCACTTCTCGTTGGTGCGAGCGCACCAATCCTTCGTGTGAAACAGAAAAAAGGAGAAACCACACCAACTATTGGGGTGTAAACCCGAACCACTGGGGAATTCTTCGCTCAGTGTATATTCGGAAAGGTTTTTTCTTTAATTAAAAAAAAATATATCCCTCTAGGTAATTCCGATCTAAAGTTCTAGGATTTTGAGACAAAATTTCAAAAAAGGTACCCTGTGCGGCATCCCTAAATATCATTTTTTTTAAACAAAAAAATGGATTTATTTTTAGGTGGATTCGAACAGATTTGGGGGGTGTCCCCACACAAATTCGAAAAAAAAAATGTTTTAAACACCCTACTGTGCACCCTAGGGTGGTTCATATTTATACTTGGTGGATTCGTTTTTCTCGAATTTCTCTGCTCTCAACCCCAGTTTTGTTTGAATGCCCCCAAAAAAATCTCCTCCAAATTTGAGCAAAATCGGTTAATATTTAGGGGTGGCGCAAGGACCATGAAGTTTCCCATTGATTTAACATGGGAAAAAGTCAGCTTTTTGTAAATCTAATATTTAAACGCGATAATATGTTACAAATAATTCCGTGTTTTAATATATTGTTCAGAACTCATCAGAGAATAAGAATCAATCATGAATTTTGATGTTGAATAATTTTAAGCCACTCTTATGGGTCCCCAAAGAAAACCCCATAAGTGACAAATGTGAATTTTACGCAATATTGCGGTTTATTGACGCTTTTAAAAGTTAAAAAAAAAAATAATCATTGATCAGTCATTTACGAATATTCAGTCATTTGTTAACTAATATTCAATTGTTTAAACAATGTTTAATTTGTTTAAATATTTGTTTTTTTCAGTTAACTCGCGAAATGAACGTATTTTCTAGACTTTATGAGTTATTTAATCGATAATAACAATAAAATAATTTGTTTAAACAATTTTACAATTATTTAAATAATACGTATTTGTTCAATAATATATTTTACCTGAAAAAACAGGCGAAACCTTTTATATCACTGAATTTTCGACAAATTTTAATACTTTTATGTACTAATTTGTTTATTATGAATAATCGTGGATGTTTGAACAATTTGAAATTTTTTAAACAATTTTTTTGTTTAAATATTTTTGTGTGCTATTTTTCGAAAGACTGAAATATTTTTATGTTCTACTTTGCTTTATTTTAAGAATACTCTTAAATGTTTAAACAAATAAAAAATTGTTTAAGCAATTAAATGTTAGTTAACAAATGACTGAGTATTCGTAAATTACTGATAAATGATTATTTATTTTTTAAAAACTGTTAAAAAGCGTCAATAAACCGCAATATTACGTAAGATTCACATTTGTCACTTATGGGGTTTTCTTTGGGGACCCATAAGAGTGGCTTAAAATTATTCAACATCAAAATTTATGATTGATTCTTATTCTCTGATGAGTTCTGAATAATATATTAAAACACGGAATTATTTGTAACATATTATAGCGTTTAAATATTAGATTTACAAAAAGCTCACTTTTTCCCATGTTCAATCAATGGTGAACTTCATGGTCTTGCGCGACCCCTAAATATTAACCGATTTTTCTCAAATTTGGAGGAGATTTTTTTTTTGGGCATTCAAACAAAACTAGGGGGTGAGAGCAGAGAAATTTGAAAAGTGAAAAATAAGGGCCACGCTAGTGCACCCTGTCGACGCCCTGGGTTAAAATAAAATTCGATTTTTATATCAGAATGTAAAAATTTTATGAAAAATATTTTTTTTTGCTTTTCCGTAATTTCGTTTCTAAGAGTTGGAAATTCTTTAGAAGACGTCCCTGATACGAGTATCGCGTAGAGACTATACAATATAATATGCAATATAGCACAAGAATATCTCAGTTAGTTCCTGGAAACAAAGACATCCGTCTTCCGCGTCGTCTTTCGCGATAAACGTTCCTCGAGTGAGAAAACGAGGTGCATTAATATTATTTTGCTTCGGTGGCAAACGAATTCAACGGTGCGAGGCAAGTAACATTTTTCTAGATGGAATCGAAAATAATCCTGGGCTTGATTATTTATGGCTTTTTAATAATAGAAATCGAAAAGATAAGTTTCCAGTGCTAAAAAAAAATTTCGAAATTTATTGCAACAGTTTTACAGAAAAAATAGTTATTATTATGTAAAAAGTGGCTACAATTTTTGTTGTTGTAGCAATCCACCTTGAAATTTTTGCATTTTTTTTATGAGTGCAAACATTATGGTGGTTTTTTTCATGTAAAGATTGTGGCGGGAATTTAATAGCAATAAAAATTAAAAATTGGATGTATGAAAAATCCAGAAAAATAAAATTCCAGAATTATACAATTTCCGAATAATAAAATTCCCGAACAGTTTATAATATTACCGAATTTTAAAATTCCTGAATAATAATATTCCAGACAGAAAATTGTCGAATTATAAAATGTCCCAACTAGAAAATTCCCAAATTGAAAAATCCCCGAAAAAAAACTTTCCTATTAAAACATTCTGAATAATAAAATCCCCGCACAGTTTATAATAACGAATTGGAAAATTCCCGAATTATAAAATATCCCACCCAGAAAATTCTCAAATTACAAAATTCCCGAATTGAAAAATTCCTGAATAATGAAATTCCCGAATAATAAAATTCGTGAATTGGAAAATTCCCTAATAGTAAAATTTCCGTATTGGAAAATTCCCGCACAGTTTATAATATGAACGAATTGGAAAATTCCGTAATAATTAAATTCTGGAATTATGAAATTCCCGACAGAAAATTACCGAATTATAAAATATCCTAACTAGAAAATTCCCAAATTGAAAAATCCCCGAAAAATAAAACTTTCCTATTAAAACATTCTGAATAATAAAATTCCCGAACAGTTTATCATAACGAATTGGAAGATTCCCTAATAATAAAAATTCCGAATATTAAAATTCCCGAATTGGAAAACTCTCCAATGATAAAATTCCCGACAGAAAATAGCCGAATTATAAAATATCCGAACCAGAAAATTCCCAAATTACAAAATTCCCAAATAATAATATTCCCGACAGAAAATGGCCAAATTACAAAATATCTCAACTAGAAAATTCCCGGAAAATAACATTTCCAACAGTTTATAATATTACCGAATTTCAAAAATTCCCGACTAATAATATTCCCGACAGAAAATTGTCGAATTATAAAATATCCGAACCAGAAAATTCTCAAAATTACAAAATTCCCAAATTGAAAAATTCCCGAATAATAAAATTCCCGAATTGGCAAATTAACTAATAATAAAATTTCCGACAGTCTATAATATGTATTACCGAAATGGAAAATTCCCGAATAATAAAATTCCCGAATTGGAAAATTCCGTAATAATTAAATTCCGGAAATTTAAAATTCCCGAATTGGAAAATTTCCGACAGAAAATTGCCGAATTATAAAATATCCGAGACAGAAAATTCCCAAATTACAAAATTCCCAAATTGGAAAATTCCCGAATAATAAAATTCCCAAATTGGCAAATTAAGTAATAATAAAATTTCCGACAGTCTATAATATGTATTACCGAAATGGGAAATTTCCGAATAATAAAATTCCCGAATTGGAAAATTCCGTCATAATTAAATTCCGGAAATTTAAAATTCCCGAATTGGAAAATTTCCGACAGAAAATTGCCGAATTATAAAATATCCGAGCCAGAAAATTCCCAAATTGAAAAATT
>CAKNXH010058712.1:113257-138152 GCA_932178445.1 Andricus quercusramuli | reverse complement strand
CCCCCCCCCCTAGACGCGGAAAGTTCCCTAGAAAATAAGCCTGGTCGGATATTAAATAACGCATGGCATTCAAATCAGCTGAAAACAGGTCAGAGCATGATATCTTTATGTATTTCAGTGCACTGATTTGAGACAATTCAAAAGAATTAATGAAATTCACAAGAATTCGGCAAATTCACAAGAATTCGGCAAATTCAAAGGAATTCAGAGAATTCAGAAAATGAAAAAGAGTTGGAGAAATTCAAAGTGATTCATGATGTACAGTGAAGATTTCAAGAGAATTAAAAAATACTTCAAAAGAATTCAAAGGTGTACATGTGAATTCTGAAAATTCGTTTGAATTCTAAGAATTAGTTTGAGTTCTAAGAATTTGTTCGAATTCTAAGAATTCGTTTGAATTTTACAGAATTCAAAATACTCGAAGGCAGTTAAAATAATTCAACGTGTATTCTAAAGGAAAATGTATTTTCTAAGATTTAATATCTCCCGTTGCTTAGATGCCGTGTGAAGTTGGACCATTGACATTCACAATATCCTGCAAATTTGAAATTACACGGCCTCAACTTTCTTGCGCACAAACTTTCGTCAATGACACATGCCCTTTCTTCCATCTAACGCGTGCTTCTGATTGGTTAATCTTTAATAGTTAATTAACCAGGGCACGATGTAATCACAACGACAGGCCGGCAAAACCCTCGTGTGTCTTGCGAACACGAAGCGACCCAAGGATAACAGCTTTCTGCATCCATCTCGCAAGTGCCTTGGCATTTTTTGGTACGCGGGTTTGGCATCAAGGTTACGAACCATTAATAGTTTTGTACCTCCGAGTACACCTATCACAAGGACAATTACTTGTACCGAATATTTTGGGTGCAGTTCTTGCAGCTCTCTTTCAAGGTCTTGTAACCTCTCCTCCTTTCCTTTCTCCTTGGCAGAGATGTTATTTCCGGACGGAGCCGAGAATTTAATCATGAATATAGTTCGTTTCTCGAAGTCTTGGAGAAGGATTTCAGGCCTCGAGTATGCAGCGGAGACTGCTGCCCGAAAATCGTAGTTCCAGAAATTTTGGCACTTGTCGTTTTGGACCATTCACTCTATCTCCCTTAGAGCGTTCGGCAGGGCAGGGTCGCGACCAACACCGTAAGAGCGACAAAGATGATAATAAAGCATTATTAGGGCCGCATTATGTATATAGATATATGTCGTTCCTGCGTAGGTCGAACACTCCGACAATATGTGTTCTCGGTATTCAGCGTGTGCATGACATGGTCTGCACCTATCGTGGGGATCTTCTTGACATAAAATGCGGTCACGGTATACTGAAGTGAAAATTGCACCGTCCTGGCATGCCAAAATGGAAAACCCTCTGTACCTGAATTAAGCCCTGATGATCTGAGGAAAGGAAAAGTTTGCTCCTTCGGCAAAGACCTTTTTTCTACATCTCTATGGAAGCATCCGTGCACTTTCTTGTCGAGTGGCTGTTGGTGAAATTTTTCTTCCTCTGCTTTCTCTACTTCGACTTTGAGAAGTAAAGCATCTAGATGGAGTAACTCACTTTCTCTACTTTTGATGTTAAAATTCAGGTCAAGGGTCTCGGCCGCTTGCTCCGCGTCTTTGTAAAGAAACGCTCATTCGCCAATCATCTCATACTTCCTGACCATTTTTAGGAAAAGAGCTCTGCCATTCGCAACGATGTAAACTGTATTTAGAACAATTCGGTCATGAAGACACTGGAGATTCAGATGTCCGCGTCCGCATTGGCGGTGTGAAATGTATAATCACGGAACTGGCGAATTGATATGCAAGCTTTTATGCATATGCATGATCTAACGTGTGGTGATATCAAGGGCCTGGAGCCCGTCCTTTATCCATTGAACAACTCCAAACGAGTAGAGTGGAACCGGAACGGCAAGCATTTCAGTCGCAGATACCTTGTTCCACTCCGACAGATTGGAAGACCAAATCTTTCAAAGAAGATGCTTGTATCTGCTTCGGAGAGACTGCTTCACTGATGTTACGTCCTGAATGCGGCTTTGAGGCACGTCCGGGTATGTATAGGTCTCCCCAGTGTCAACATATCAAATAACACTCATATCGACAAGCTCGGGGTCATTGGGAACGCCAATAATCTTTCTTTTCTTCAGAAGAATCTTGGCACACTTGTCCAAACCAAAGTCCATGCCAATCTCTCCTGTGTACTTCTTGACGATATTTTGAGCACTCTGAAGTTTGCTTTTGCCAGAAGCATAGATTTTCAGCTCATCAACATGAAATACATGAGTGACCTTACGCTCGTGATGATCAGAGTCGCCGCAGAGATATCCAGGAGAATTTCATAGTGCGAGAGATAGTAAATCTAGTTTGCCAAAGAGGCATCAATCTCTCTATGCATCTCACTATGTGTGGATGTACCTTCAAGATTTTCAACAGACAGATGATAAGTCTATGAGAGGTTGAATCGAAAGCTTTCCGGTAGTGAATCCAGGCCATTGAGAGGACGCGCTGATGGACTGCGGCGTCTTTACAGACACACTTGTCAATAAGCAGGTTCTCTCGACAGCCTCCTACACCTTGTTAATATCCACGTTGTTTGTTCATCCCTCGCCACACAGGCTCAATCCTGTTGTTTAGGACAGATATGAAGATCTTATACAGTGTGTTCAAACAAGTTATTGGCCTGTAATTCTCTGGTCTGGACAAGTTGCCTTTTTTCGGCAGGAGTATAGTGCGTCCTGGCACTAGCCACAGCGGAATGAGCGTCTTCGACTTTAAATATGAGCTGAATATGCGGGCCAAATGTTGGTGTGTAAAAGTAAACTTCTTGCACCAGAAGTTCTTGACATAATCTGGTCCAGCAGCGGAAAATTTCTTCTTGCCTCTAAGTCCTTTTTCACTTCTTTGACAGTGATTGATGGACATTCCTCCTCAGATTTTATGAGGTTGTCGCCACCCGAGGATATATATCAGTGATCGTACTGTGTGATAGGCAACAATACACTAGCGTCGAGAATACATTTTAGCGTATCATACCAGTATTTTTACCAATTTAGAAAACAAACACCGGCTTTTCACATAAAAAAAACATAAAATTTGTAGCAAGTTGAACGTACTTTTCTTATTTTTGGTAATAATTTCCAATTACGGTTTATGTGCTATATTCTCGGCTAAAATTGAAAAAACCATATCCGTTGAAAAAATTATGAGAAATATTGTGAAAACGCATTAATAAGGTGAAAATGACTACAAATCACGTGAAAAGGGATTCATCTGGTGTACATTAGGATGCACGTATTAAAAAATCTGAAAAATTAACAAATTTAACAATTTCCACGTGAAACTCAATAACAACTGAAGACAGCGGATAATATATTGGTATATTAAGGCATTGCTTTGAATCCGTTCTTAAATAGTCATATTGGTTTATGGTTGTCGCACAAAATTAGCAATAGATGATATTCCACGCGTGGTAAACTACCACTTGCGGACTGACCGTAACATCACTCTATTTGGAGCGGCATAAGCTGAACTGTATATGCCTGCATATATAATATTGGACCTCGTAGTAAAACAGTGGTGTGAGAGTAAGAGACAGTGACATACCGATGTTTTTAGCGAGAAACACAAAATGGTGGAAACGTCAGCTCAGCAAGACTCCCTTCAAGGGCAAATTTTTTCTAGTACATTTGTAGGCGTCATAAATACATCACGTTCAATTCACCACCAGCAGAACAAGCTGCACATTTTTCTCGACACTAAAATGCCACGGAGGAGAAGCCTCTTCATGGCTCGGGCAACGTTTTCGAAACGAGTGATAGGTGAGGCCCAAAGGCTGCTCGTCTACCACTGGTTTAGAAAACATTGCCCTTCATTCCTCTCACCATGAAAACACGGTGCTCTCTTCCTTGCCATGCAATATATTATTTATTTCCAGAAGACTACGGTCATATCGATCGAGCCTAAAAGTGTAAGCTTAGGGGTACATACTAGAAAAATACTAAACATCGTTTACATCTAGCCTGGAAACTGTATCCAGTTGGTATTTCTTTTCACAAGGATTTATTGAAAACCCAAAGAAAGCAAAACTTATTTATCACCTAGATTTATTTGACTTATTGGTCACCGATTCTGCAATACACACCATAGGGTGTGTATTGGGGAATCTACTGAAAACACTAGCAGTACAAGTATGACGTCATAAAAATAACTGTGTGAGTAGTTGGGGTGTATTCGACAGTCATTGGGAAATGGTTGACAGTGCAAGTCTACTAACATAACCATGTCATGCTAAATTCCTATGTGCGTATATCCTGTGTGCTGTAGGCAGAAATAGCCAGAATATGAGTTGGGAAAGACTTTATTTCAAGCGAATCTAAAGAAACGTATCATGGATGAATGCCTAAGCCAAGAAACTAACTTTTTTAAACAGATAGAAAGTATAGACAACCTTAAAATAAAATTATTACACGAAACGGCCGGAATAATGGTTAATCAAGCTTCTTTACTATTCGCGAACATGACGTATGGAAACCGTATTTTAGACCTTAGAGGATTTCGAGAACAGCTTCGCGATAAGACGAATCGGAATAAAAACATAAGATCGTACAAACCGCATTGGTTATGTTAGATTGGTAGGTGTGAATAAAGTAAATGTATGAATGTTCACAATGGTTAAATATCACCACTTATTTATTGTAAGATATAAGGGTGTACATCAACGCGTATACCGCCAATACGTGTGTACAGTTTGAAGGCTAGTGACTCTCTAGTCCTGCTTTCGGATCGAGCTTTGGAATGTCCTTATCAGTGCCCATAAACACACACATATACCTTCACGCAACTCTCAATATTCATAGGAAACAAACATATATATATATATATATATAAGTATACAACTAAAGTATTCATTCGCATCCTATCAGTCCTCACTGTGTAACAAAAAAAATTACTTTACATAATGTTCAATTGTAAATTAATCTATTTGGAGCTTTACGATTTCTCATTGATCTGCGCAGTAACGGAGTCTCTTTCGGTACATTGACAGTGGTTGTCACTGTAGGTACAGAAATATCAGATTTTTTTGACATTACATTTTGCATAAGATTTCCGCCGATATTTCGCATAACGCTCGCCTTATTATTGTTCTCATTCGGAGAGTGAGTATATCGCGGGTTAGATTCAAATTCTGTCATCACAGGTACATCTTCGCTAATTACACGCATTTGATCTATGTGACGTTTTTGTACTCTTCCGTCATCGAGTTGAATTAAGTAATGAAGAGGACCCAAAATTTCATATATTTTCCCGAACTTCCACTTATCTATCGTACCATACTCGCGACACATGACACGATCTCCCATTGAAAACGTTTTTGAAGTCGTATTAACATATATTTTTTCCTTTTTCTCTTTATTCGTTTCAAGCATAAAATCAATCCGCGATCTAATTTGTCTCCCGAGCATCAAAACACTTGGTGCTTGGTTTGTTGTGCCATGAGGAGTTTTACGGTATTGTAAAAGTAAGTCGCATAAGGCTTTATGTTTTTCCTCTCCGTCACTTGGTTTCATTGCTCTTAATGCTTTTTTGAGCGTTTGTACATACCGCTCTGCTAAACCATTGGTTGCAGGGTGATAAGGTGCGCTCAATTTAAGGTCCGTGCCATTTGCTTTCAAAAATCGTTTTAATTCATCTGTGATAAATGACTGAAATTTATCGCTTACAAGAAAATTTGGAAAACCGAACCTCGAAAATACCTCACGCAAAACGCGAATAGTAGTTTTCGTAGTCATATCTTTGGTCGAATATACCTCTGGCCATCGCGTGTAAGCGTCTACAATTATAAGATGAATTGAATTTTAAAATGGACCAGCGTAATCCATGTGTACTCTTTCAAAGGAAAGGTCGGTTCTATCCATTTGTGTACATCCACTTTAACTGGGTTTTTTGCGACTTTAAGGCAATTAACGCAACTTTCATTTCTTCTGTCAATGTCCCTATCAATACCTTGCCACCAACAATAACTACGTGCTAATTTTTTCATTCTTTTGGAACCGAAATGTCCTACGTGTAATTCATTCAGTATTTCATTTTTCATTTTCTGTGGTGCTGCTGCCCTATGACCGCGAAAAATACATCCTTGTTGCAAAGAAAATTCTTCTTGCGGAATATTCCATCTCAATTTGTTATCTATCATTTTACCTTTACTCAACGCTTCTAATAATATTTTGAGATTTTCATCGCTGCTAGTTTCTAAAGATAAACGTGATACAGTAGATCGTAAGGTTATTATTTGTTTTATTTCAAATACATCGGCTTCATCTTTTTTAGAAGTAATTTCCTCAATTTTCATAGGTAGACGTGACATAGCATCAGCATTTGCGTGTAGTTTACTTTTTCTGTATTTAATATCGAAATCAAAAGCTCTTAAATATATAGCGTAATGTTGCATTCTAGTTGTAGTTGATATCGGTAAAGCTTCGTTTGGATTAAAAATTTGTAGTAAAGGCTTATGGTCCGTAAGTAGTGTAAATCTACGACCGTAAAGGTATTGATAAAATTTTTTTACTCCAAAAATAATGCTGCAAGCTTCTTTATCGATTTGGGCATCCCATCAGGTTAAAAGATTAAGCTCTTCATTTTGTGAATTGAAACGGTACATATATAAGAGATACAATTTTTTTTTCTCGATTTTCATGATTAAATGTACACAAGTTTAACGGAAATGGCTCAAGAAAGGTGATACTTAATCGAAGAGAAAGAAGAACATTTTTAATCATTTAAAAATGTTCATCACACGGTTCCAGAATAAAAATGTTCACAGAAAAATAGCAAGTTTCTTAGAATACGGATTCCACGATAACCAAGGAAAATTGACCATGTTTGAAAACGCGGTTACAAATATTGCTGGTGCTAAGGATTTAATTTCTCCATCTACTAATTCGGTTGTCGTTTAGCAGCACTCCAGACATTTTACCGAAGAAGTAAAAAAATGCCACCCTTATGCGCAAGGTTGAAAGCTATTCAGATCTATCGAGGCTACGGTGCACAGGACAATCAGAATCCACGGGCTGTGAGAGACTGAAAAGTAACAACTCGTACCGGGCTGGAACTTCAAACCAGAACCAATCAGAAGACTCAGAAAGAAGTCGCAACGGTGGATGGATGAGCGTGCCAGTACCGACAGGTCCAGGACCACACAGATCGGCTGGAAGTGACGCGACGCTACACACGGTAACTCAAACGCGAATACTCTCGATCGGCAGTAGAAAATTACAACCACTACTGAGTCCGGAGGTGTTCAGCAATCTCGAGGGCTAAAAAGGTCGAATAAAATTTCACTTTTCGAAACTTAACATGTTCATTACATCGAATCAATCCTGTATGAAAACCAGTCAGAAGCGAAAAATGAATGTTCGAATAACAATGAATATGACGAAACTGCCCAGATAAACGAGTCGATTCTGTGTTATCTATGAAAGTGAGAAAATGAAATTCCCAAAAAATCAATTGTACCGTCAGCAAAATAAAAACAGGAGCTCCAATCCACACCGGTAGCGAAGTGACCCGTGTATCAGACGATTTTTTCAAACATACGCCATGCCACGCCGCTGCCAATTTATATTCGGCGCGCCGGCCTGATGCTGTTCTCAACTTTTAGCGGCTTTTGTCGGCGGTGTAACTATTTCAAGACCACTTAGAATTGAAGTTGGCTGCACAAGAATGTTCAAGCATACGCAAACTAAATTTAACCACGGTAACGTATGGTTATGCATGTATCCAGTTTCACAATCAATGAATCAGTAATGCTTCACTTATGACCAACGTCAGATTTCTTCTTGGAACCCATTAGTCTCGAGTTCTTTCTAACGGAAGAAATCTTTCAAAACCCGGTAGAGAAATTCAGGACTGATAGCGTTGCTAAAGGTTTTAAAGGCAAAAAGTCCAAAGATACATTTACAATTTAAACCGAAGTTCCTGTTGAATTTCTAAACGATTTTTTTACTTAATATTTCTTTTGAGTGTTCCTTTCATTAAGAGCTTTATATGAAGAAATATTTATTAAATTGCATACATAAATTTTGTTTTGTATTTGCTTTCTATTTATAAACAAGGAAATGAATAAAAAGACTATTTTAGAAACACGCGCCGAAGACAATTAAGAACGGTGACACACCGGCGGCGCACCGCCTGTCATCGATCAAATTCAGCTTAAACGCCGCCGCCGATCAGAGAGACGTCGGCGCAGACCTCTGACTGAATATGAATAAATAACATAGAAATTGATCATTTTTTTCTAGCAGTTTTAAACTTATGTGAAAAAAATGCATTTTTGGAATCAATATTTTCGAAAAAATGGAAAGAACGATTTGATTTCGACTAATTTAAGTTTCCGTAGCGGGGAAAAACACTGAACAAAAACGTGCTATTAAAAGTGAAATTTGAGAACCAGAAAAGCGCATGTATTCATCATCATTTCTGCCCGATAAGAATATCATTCTACGTGTTAGCAAATACACAAAACCGAATACCGAATAAAAAACTAGGTTTACTAACCTAATTATTGTTTCTTGTCGCGATGTTTTTTCCCATTGACAAGGTCGACCATCCTTGTATGAGTATAAATTAAAAACAATTAACAAAACGCCCAACCTTTGGAAAAGGCCGTAGCCACGGGGGAAGGACCCGGGGTTGACCCACCTTCTCAGAAATTCTTGAGACATGTACATAATATACATATAATCTTCTGTGTGCCGCTGCATATCCCCCCTCCAAGCAAATTTTTTTTCTGGCTATGGCCCTGCCTTTGCAGCATAATATCCGTTTTGAAAGTAGGCCAAACATGATCGTGCGGGCCATAATTGAGGCTCCGGATTCTATAACCGCTTAGAGAATTTGTCGGCTGAGGTTGGTTATAGACCGTAAGCCCATGACATAAATGGTGTAATAATGGGAAAAAGGACAATTTTTACCTGACTGGTTCGACTTACGATGACGAACGTAAAAATGGGTGCTTTTAAGGTCTGAGTGGAAGAGGCGAGCAGTGGCGACCTGGCAGAGGTGCTAATTTTTATGGTTCGTTGCCGTGGCTCGGAAAAGCTTGAAAATTTGTGTACATGTAGAAGATGACATATAAGTAGCACCTGCGAATTTCCAAGCACTTATCTGGATGTGAAAGTGCTTTCAAGCACCTTCAAAGTTGCCGTAAATTCTGGTAAAATTTGTTGATATTGATTTTACAGGCAAAAGTTTCAAACAAAAGTTGGTCTACTTCGAAAGATGCATATTTTCATTCTCATGACATTTTTTGATAAAATTGATACATTTAGAGAAACCATCGATTAAAGAAAGGCCAGCACAATCAAAGGCTGTTTTTCCGTACAGCAGGTCATTTTTTCGAAAATCGTCAGAAGGACAAAAATACTCCCCAGCAGGCGTAGTCCAACATTACTGAGGAATATTTTATTCAAATGTTTATATTTACCAATTTATGCTCATTTTTCATTCTTTTATCCATTTTTCCTTTCACCTGTTGTATATTTAGCAATTTAAAAGAAGGTGTTCTCAAAATAAGTACATCAATAGTGTAAAAGTCTCATTTGCCAAATTGGCGTTAGTTACTCTCAGGTAAAATAATAACTTATTCTCCTCTAAACAATAATAAGCAGAGTCACGTTCTCAGCTTCTAATTGCCGTAGAAGGTTTTAATGAAGCTCAATATTATTTAAAAAAATTAAATAACAAAATCGCTTTACTTTCACATTCACATTATTTATTGTTGTTAAAGTTTATACTTTTGCCGTTGGAATGTATTCGATCGTTATTAACGTCACGAAAGTCAATTTTGCGGACGCAGCATGGGGTCGTCTCACATTTTTCTATGGCCAGTGGTATAGACGTATAGGGTTACACTGCTTGTAGCAGATGTTTCATTACAAATTCTCCGTGGTGCATTTTTTCATCCAATTATATAATATACATATATTCAGAGGTATCATTATGCTACTTTGAAATACAAGGTGATCAAGAATGCGGATGCGACACGTAACTCCAAGAAAATTGAAAAATGAATTTCGTGTTGAAAATCGCGTTTAGGATTTATCCAATTTTTAGAAGTTCGTCTTTTTTGGTTGAAATGAACAATATAGTTGAATTTTTTCTTCTTTCTTGGGTCGAAATAGAGCGCTTCCGTCCCAAAATGTATCCTTTTTTTGTAAAAAAATGTCATTTTTTAGGTTGAAAATTCAACTATTTTGGTAGAAAATGAATCTGATTTTGTTCAGGATTCAACTATTTTGTGGAAAATTCATCTTTATTTGTTCACTTCAACCGTAGTTGATTTCGAATTAAAATATTTTGTAGTTATGTTATAAAAAGTATTACACTTTTCGCTGAGAATTCATCTGTTTTGGTTGAAAATTTAATTACATCGTTGAGAAATCATTCTTTCCTCTAAAGTTTCCATTATATTGGTAGAAAGTTCATCTATTTTGTTGAAAAATGATTTTGTTAGGTTGTGCATGCAACTGCTCTGAAGAAAATAAGCCATCTTCCCTTGAAAATTCAACAACTTAGTAGAAAATTTTTTTCGATTCTTGCTTAAAAATTCGGCTTGTTCGTTTCAAAATGTATGTCTTCTGGTGAAAAGATCGCATTAATTTTGGTTGAAAATTCAAGCATTTTTGTCGAAAATTATTCTCATTTTTACTGAGTATGCGGATTTTTTTTGCATTTATCTTTTCTGGTTAAAAATTGTACTAATTCCTAATTTTCGCTGAGAATTCATCTGTTTTGGTTCAAAATGTTACTATTCGGTTGAAAAATCATGTATTCTTTTAAAATTTGCACTACTTGCTCGAAAAGTAATTCTTCCGTTGAAAAATCATATTGTTGGTTTGAAGATGCAGCTGTTTTGTGGGAAATTCGTCTTTTTTGTTTCAAACTACCACAATGTAGGGAACTTTTTTGCTGTCTTGATTCCAATTTCGGTTCAAAATTTTACTTTTCTTGCACAATTTTTTTTCAAATCTTAAAACAAAAATTTGTCAACTACAAGAAATTTTGGTTGAATTTTTTTTTTTACTTTAATTATTTCCTTGCGAATTCTACAATTGTGTTGAAATATCATTTTGCTTCGACATTGAACACTTTTTCTTCAGAATTGATCATTTTTGGGTTGGAAATTCAAGTATTTGGTGGAGAAGATAATTTTTTTGTATAAATTCAATTATTTTGGTGCAAAGACAAAAAATATTGGGTCTAGAAGTAACTTTGATATGAAAAAATCATCCGTTCGATTTGTTGATTCAAAAGTTCGAAAGTGTTCCTTCTGCTTTGAAAATTCATTTCAACTTGTAAGAAAATGTAATTTTTTCGGTTAACAAGTAAACTGTTTCTTTTTCGATTACGTTTTTGTTCATTCTAGTCTTGGTTATTTTGGTTAAAAATATAATTACTTTGTTGAGAAATCACGCGTTCCTTTAAACTTTCCCCTGTATAGATAGAAAGTTGAACGATGTGGTTGAAAAGTATTTCTTTGCTTGAAAAATGATATTTTCACTTTGAAAATGTAACTGCTTTGAAGAAAAGTAGTCTTCTTCCTTGAAAATTCAACAATTTAGTGGAATTTTTTTCAATTTTGGGTTACATATTACGCTTGTTCTTTTCAAAATTTATCTATTTTGGTCAAAAAGTCGCATTTCTTGTGCTTGAAAATTCAACCATTTTGGTAGAAAATTAATCGAATTTCACTAAGGATTCAGCTTTTTCTTGTTCAAAATTCATACTTTCTGATTGAAAATTGAACTACTATACTTCCTTCACAGTTGAACTACTTTGTTACAACTTCCGTTATGCTCCTTGAAGATTCATAATTTTGGTTGAAAATTTATATCTCTTGTTAAAAATGCAACTATTTTGTTTCAAATTGGTTTCTTTTTGGGGCAGAAAATGCAAACATTTTGTTAGAAAATTGAACTGTTCCGTTGAAAATTAATTTTGTTTTTGAAAATTTCGCAGTTTTCTTCAAAATTCATCTGTTTGGTTTGAAAATGGTGAGAATTGAACTATTTGGTTGAAAATGAACATTTGAGCTTAAAAGTAATATTTTCCTTTTCAAAATTCAACCATATGCTTCAAAATGAATGTATTCTATTGAAAATTTGATTATGCTTCAAAATTTAACCATTTTGGTAGAAAATTATTCGAATTTCACTGAGAATTCAGATTCTTTTTGTTCAAAATTCATCTTTTCTGCTTGAAGATTGAACTACTTCCTTCACAGTTGAACTGCTTTGTTACAACTTCAGTTACGTTGCTTGCAGGTTCATAATTTTGGTTGCAAATTCATATCTTTTGTTGAAAATGTAACTAATTTGTTTCAAATTGGTTTCTTTTTGGGACATGTGAACACAATTGTAGAATTCACAAGGCAATAATTAAAGTAAAAAAATAAATTCAACCATAATGAGTTGTAGTTGAAAATTTGTTTTTCTTGATATTTGAAAAAAAATGTTTACAAAAAAAGGCCAATTTCAAAACGAAATTGGAACCGAGACAGAAAAAAGGTTCCCTAAATTGTGGTAGTTTCAAACAAAAAAGACGAATTGCCCACAAAACAGTTACATCATCAAACTAACAATATGATTTTTCAACGGAAGAATTACTTTTCGAACAAGTAGTGCAAATTTTAAAATCATACATGATTTTTCAACCAAGTATTAACATTTTGAACCAAAACAGATGCATTCTCAGCGAAAATTAGGAATCTTCAACCAAAAACATTCAAGTTTTATCAAAGTAGTTCAACTGCCAAGTAAGTAGTAAAATTTTCAACCAGAAAAGATAAATCTAAAAAAAATACGCATCCTCAGTAAAAGTGAGATTAATTTTCGACAAAAATGCTTGAATTTCCAACCAAAATAAATGCGATCTTTTTAACAGAAAAGATAAATTTTGAAACGAACAAGCCGAATTTTTAACCAAGAATAAAAAAAGATTTCTACTGAATTGTTAAATTTTCAAGGGTATAAGACTCATTTTCTTAAAAGCAGTTGCATGCTAAAACTAATAAAATCATTTTTCAACAAAAGAAATACTTTTCAACCAAATAGTTGAACTTTCTACCAATATAGTGGAAAATGTAAAGCAAAACATAATTTCTCAACGAAGTAATTACATTTTCAAGCAAAACACGTGAATTCTCAGCGAAAAATGTAATACTTTATATTACTTAACTACAAAATATTTTGATTTGAAATCAGTTACAGATGAAATCAGCAAATAAAGATAAGTTTTCCACAAAATAGTTGAATCTTGAACAAAATCAGATTCATTTCCTACCAATATAGTTGAATTTCCAACCTAAAAAATGACGTTTTTTTACAAAACAAGGATACACTTTGGAACGGAAGCGCTCTATTTCGACCCAAGAAAGAAGAAAAAATTCCACTATATTGTTCCTTTTAACCAAAAAAGACGAATTTCGAAAAAATGGATAAATCCTCAGCGCGATTTTGAACACAACATTATTTTTTCGATTTTCATGGAGTTACCTGTCGCATCCACATTCCCGATCACATTGTATTTAGAAATAGCATAATGATACATCTGAATTTATATTATATAGTTGCATTAAAAATGCACCACGAAGAATTTGTCATAAAAAATCTGCTACAAGCAGTGTAACCGTCTACGCCTATGCCACTGGCCATCGAAAAATGTGAGATGATCCCATGCTCCGTCCGGAAAATTGGCTTTCGTCACGGTAATAAAGATCGAATACATACCAACGGGAAAAGTATAAGCTTTAACAACAATAAATAATGTAAATGTGGAAGTAAAGCGATTTTGTTATTTAATTTTCTACAATGATATTCAGCTTTATTTCAACCTTCTACCTAACAAAAAATCGGGTTTTTTGTCGATGCGTCGGTTGCCTCAACACACTCTACTAAAGAAACTACGGTTCCTTCCGAGACTATATGAAAGAAATTCTCCTTGCATTCAGATATTTTTGCAATTAGATTCAGGTTAGATATAAAGGACGTAATCCATTCGAATCTTACTCTAAATAAGAGAAGATTCGCATCTATTTTAGCTTCATATTATGCTAGCGAATTAATACGATAAAACTAGTCTGCTTACAGATAATATCAATTTTCATTCTCACGCGTCTCGCCAGCTGAAAAAGTACGCGTGACGCCACACAGCAGATTATGCTTTTTGGTATTTTGCGCCACTTTCCAGGGAAGTAGTCGGACATTAGCCGTAGGGAAATGCCTGCGTTAAATTAATTCAGAATTGAAATTTAAAATTGAAATTCAAATGTAATTCCTTCATGTAAATCAAATAGTCTTTTGTTTGGGATATTTCCGGTCCTTTCTCAATCAGAGCAATGTTCATTGAGATAAACTTTTTTTTCTTTTTAGTTTTTGAATATAGTAAATTCTATTATGGGTAAAAATCATTAGAATCCTGTGTTCCAAAAGAGAGTGAATCGTCTACACCTTGATTTGAGTAATCCCATAAAAAGTTGCTACATTTGGCTCCTTTTAGGTTTCGGATACAGTAAATTCTATTACGGGTAAAAATAATTAGGAAACTGTATTCCAAAAAAGAATAAATTTTCATTACCGTAATTTGAGTTTTCCTTGGCAATTGAATAATTGAAGTAAACCATAGAATCTAAACTTTAAAATTAAATCTATCTCGTTAGGAGATTTCGTTTGTTTTTGTATGAACAGCTATGCCGAGTGCTCCACGGAACCAGGGTGGCCATTATTTTTTTCATTTTCCTCTCCCGGGTTTCTCCCGGTTCTCCCGGTACAAATTCGTGATTTCTCCCGGTTTAAAAAAAAAAACTGTTGTTGCGAAACGTGCAGTTTTTTCACAGATGATCAATTGCGGAAATCGATGAGCATCGGCAAACCGATTTACGAGAAATGCATTGACTTTCAATCATATAATAAGCAGGATAAGAAAAATTTAATGCCTAATAAAGGAAAATGCAAAGATGTTTTATTATATACATATTATATATGTTTTAAGGAAACATGAAATTATCGAAACAAGTTTAGTTAAATCACAGATTGTTACAACTTCAACACTACATGCGACTACAGAACCTCCAGAACAGTCTAGAATACGAACTAGTACGCACACATACGCGACGTAATGTGGGCGGTCAATCAATCCCAACTAATTACGCGATTTCGCGATTGGTTGTTCGGACACACAGCGCTACGAAACGCGCGACTTATGAAATGCGGGAAATCTCCCGGTGTAATAATTCTCTCCCGGCTTTTTCCCGGTTTTCTCCCGGTGCAAGTTTCTCCCGGCTTTCTCCCAGTTCTCCCGGTTCGGTGGCCACCCTGGGAACTCAATATATTTTCCCACTTGCACCTCAAAAAGAGAATAAACAGTCTCGTTATGCAGATAAAATTACTTGAATAAATTAAATATATATTCATATATATGTGAATATATTAAGGGCATGTATTGCTCTCTGTGAAGTATTAATTCCCTATATGGAATATTCGTGTGCCTAATAAATTTAAGCCAAAAAAATCATTTATTTTAAAGTTGCACCTTATAATGTAATTTATCATACGGTGGTGCAACCATACGGGAAATGTTTGGAAACACATGTATCCGAAAATCTGTTTTCGAGGAGTTTTAACAGTATTACATATTTATGTTGGCAGCACTTACACTTTGAACTGTTTCCGAAGGCACAAAAAAGGCTACAGCCAGTACTAGTACTGGCAGTATAGATTCTCGAATACACCTCCAGTCGCATGCAATGGGCTAAATCACGCGACTCATGTATTTTCTTTTGTTTGACTTTAGATACTGCAGTTTAAAATAGTTCTTACTTCATTTTCTGCATCTCCATCAAAATCGAATGCGGTAATGGCTTTCACATTGTCGCTCGCAACCATCCAATAAAGCTCATTTCCTTGATGATCCAAAACCGTCACGGAACAGTTTCCACCGATCAAGGCTACTTGACCTTTGAGCCAGCCTAGCCTCCCAATTGTAATGCAATACACGCCATCCCTCATCTAATTTCAACAATAATAAAAATGTTTTACATGAAATCTTCACTAATACGTCACTAATAATGTATTCGTACTGATCATTTTTAGCATTTTTGAATTCCAGGGACAAAAATCCATTCAATAAAATAACAAAAAGACTCTAGTAGCCTTCTGTATGATTTCTGTTGATTTCTGAATAATATATATGTTAGGCTCAAAAACCGAAAACGGCCAAAGACCGAAAAAAAACGACCAAAACGCGTTCTGGCCGTCGCAGAAATGCCAGAACGCGTTGTGGCTGTTTTGAAAACGGTCAAAGACCGAAATAAACGACCAGAACTAGTTTTGGTCGTTTTCAGAACGACCAGAACGCGTTCTGGCATTCTTGAAAATGCCAGAATGCGTTCCGTCCTTTTCCAAGCGACCAAAACCCGTTCTGATTGGTAGTTTTCAAAAGGGCTGGTTCGAAAAAAGGTAAAAGTAATAATTTCATATATCGGGTATATGGGTTTGTCACCCCTAAGGGGCCATTCATTAATTACGTAAGGGCGATTTTGACCATTTTTGCCCCCCCCCCCTTCATACGTAATATTTAACTTAGAATTCTTCTTAATAGCGTTGAATAGTTACATATCATTAGAAAAACTAAAACACGTTGTTATTTGACTGAAGGGGGGAGCCTGGTTTAGAGAGTCAAAAATTGCAAGATATTGCGGATTTTTTTTTAAGCTTTAAAACATAGTAATCTTTTTAAATGCTTTTTACCTGTTTTATTGGTGACTTAAACTTACAAACAAAATTATTTGATTACAAAATAATAATTTTCTTTAACCGAAAATTGGCATCGTCCACGGCCCGACGCTCCCGACGGCCCTCCACTGCGTACACGATAGCGGCCGTAATTTTTACTTGAAACATGAAAATCATAAAGATTTTCAAACTTTATGAAATTATCTTCTATTTGAACTAAGAAAAAATGAAAAATGTCAAAAATTGCAAAATTTATGCAGGATTGAAAAAAATTATATTTTTTACTAAAAAATATTTAACGATGATTTGCAAAAAAAAGGTGTTTAATATAATTTTCTATATAATTTTGTTGGTTCAAATAGAAGCTATACTAATAAGCTTCAAAATAAGACAAGAGCCATTAAGATTCGTTGATTACAATCCTTGTAATCGTGTACGCAGTGTCAAAAAATGCTGTTTCGCAAAAATCGCATTTAAAGTTAAAAAAAAACAAAAAATAAACACTGCACAACGCGCAGTCGCGCACTGCTCGGGTTTTTAAAACAGAAAACGTAAAAAAATAAATAAATAAACCAAAACAGAACGCAATATGATATTCTTTTTCCGAATGTTGCAACTGTGGACTCTAATGCATA
This sequence comes from Andricus quercusramuli, assembly GCA_932178445.1. Lineage (NCBI taxonomy): Eukaryota > Metazoa > Arthropoda > Insecta > Hymenoptera > Cynipidae > Andricus > Andricus quercusramuli. Next base: position 120,733 of record CAKNXH010058712.1, on the reverse strand, counting down.
CGAACAATCACACCGAGAAACAATGAGACCACGCAGTGAGCCGTGCGCGCTTAAATGCCTCGTGTGCGTGCGGTCATTTAGAGGTCCTAGCTGCAAAATTACTTCGAATTTTGACCTAATATTTTGGCACCATATTTTCGGATGTAACTACTATCGATTAAGATGACTTTTTTGACCCTCTAAACCAGGCTCCCCCCTTAATCAAAAGAATTTTGTTTTTTGAAAAAATTATATTAGTCTTTTGAAGTAGTAGTAGCTACTGTGATCGTTCGAATTGAAACAATAATTGACGTAGTAAGATAGTACGTAAGAATGGTTTTAACTCTCCCCCCCCCCCCTCGGTACCCTTACGTGATAATTGAGTGGCCCCTAACACACCCTCACGAGTCCCTGAAAACTACCCTTAAAACCAAAAATATCAATTCTCCATAAAAACGACCTTTTGGGCACTGTATTCTCGTATTTTTTTCACCTAAAATTATTTATATCGGTCAAGTGGAATATTTATTAACATTGCTTAATTAATTCTTAATTATTTAAAGAAAGAGAATTGAAATTGAAAAAACAAAAATAAGGCATTTTCTTTTTTCGGATTTGGAACAAAATGGGGGGGGGGGGGGGGATCATCGTCCTCTAAAGAAAAAAAAGTGTTTTCCAGCCACCCTAGTCCCCATATTACGTTGGTTTTACGTTGGTCACTTTTTGTCGACAAAAGTCTTTCGCAATGATTAGCTGCTTGAAATTCACAATTTTTAAATAAAATATAAGAGAATTTAATTTCCAATTACGATAAGTGAAGACTAGCTGCTGCTGCTTGAAAATTATTCAAACAATTTTCATAAACAAATACACAGTTTTCATATGTCACAATGAATAGGCTAAATTTTATCTTTGCATTATTACCCGAAAATGGCTTGCTAATGAATACTTGCTGCCATTTTTTTCAAATCAACAATTGTTAGTTACTCAAACAATATTCATGAAAAAATTCAATTTTTCACTATTATTCCACAAACAGGCCCAAATTTTTAGTGGAACTAACTGAAAATGTATTGCCAATTATTCTTTGCTATCATATTTTTCCATAGGACAAGAACAGTTAATTATTAAACCAACTTTTATAAACAAACGTATATTTTGGCTACTGGCAAACTGATTTTTTAAGTGAATATTGTTTCAATAATCAACAGTTCTTGTTTATGGAGTAAAGATTGTTTACTTTTGCCATCACAGTATCATATTTTAGAAAAAAAAAATTGTTATCAATGTAGAATGTTTTGAAATACCAAAAGGTACAAATATATTGGCAATTCATTTGAATTTATTTGGAATTCAAACTCAATTCTTATGTGGAGGGAGGGTCATTTTATATTGTTACTCTAACGTTTCAAAGGGGGCGGGTGTTTTTAGATAGCACAAATATAAACAATTGCATTTTTGATGTTAAATAATAAATCCATCAAAGTACCATCCTTTCTCAGTATTGAAAAAAAGTACTTTGTTCGATCGAGATTTGAGAAGTCGGCGGATTTTTGTCCCAAAGAAGTCTCGTTTTCTACTATGCGTCGTATACAGTTCGATTACTCCAAAGAACAGTTTTGAGTCAGCCCTTTTGAAAACTACCAGTGAGAACGGTCTTTGGTCCTTTGAAAAGGGACAGAACGCGTTCTGGTCGTTTATTTCGGTCTTTGGCCGTTTTCAAAACAGCCACAACGCGTTCTGGCATTTCTGCAACGGCCAGAACGCGTTTTGGCCGTATTTTTCGGTCTTTGGCCGTTTTCGGTCTTTGAGCCTAACATATACATTTAAAAATCCCTGAGAAATATTGCAACCCAACCTCGAAAAAGGTGGTTTCATTCAAAAAGGCACACACAAAAAAAAAAGAAAGTTGTCTAAACTTTTTACCAGACTACGTTGGTCTTATGTTTTTGAGGTTGCTGAATCGGAATCCGGTGGCCATTTGGCCTCATCAGATCAGGATTTTTCTCTTACCTCAAAAAGCACCTAAAAATAGCCAATATAGCCCTTTTTGTTCATAGAAAATGTAACCCGATCACATTTTTGCAGGTTTTTTGGGTCACTGGATTTAAGTATAATGCTGATTAATCCCTGCTCAGAGCCTCTCTGCTCTTAACCTCAAAATCGTTAAACCTAACCTCAAACCTGCCACTAGTTAGCCAGAATAAGCGATCTTCCAGTTGTAGGGGCAAAATAAGCCCAATAAAAGTTATCTTATGTTTTCTGGGTCGCATAGTGTGTATCTGGGGCTTTTTTCTCGGAAAATTCCAAGTCCATCTCTAACTTCAAAATATAGCCCCCCCCCCTCCCAAATTGCCAAAGTAGTCCGCTTCGTAATTATAATGTGACCAATGGCGAAATTTTCATTTTTTTCAGGTCACTTTGATCCTATCTTTCCTCGTATCCCTCTGTGTCACAAATCATGGCTAACCAAGAAAAGTCGAACATAACCTCAAATGTCACCTTAATCCGCGAGCCTAGACGATCCGTTAGTTCGAAAATAAGAAACGGCCTCGTTTAATGAATAGCTAAAATAGCCCGTTTTTGCTGAAAATGAATCTTGTCTACGTTTTTCATCCATATTTGAGCTCAAAGAGGTGAAAGATACAATTTTCTTAAATTTTTTGGGCAGCACTCACGCCCAACCTATGATAACTGAAATTTTTCTTCTGAGAATGCATCCTGTTTGAACGCTTTTTCAACTTCATCCCACGATTCGATCATATGAACGAGGTAATTTTGAGCTACCACTACAAAATCACCAACGCGTCTGAGGAAGTTGTATCCGGATCGTTCAGTACGTCTTCAGTAGATGCATTAAATTGTTGGATATAAGAAGCACTGTATAAACAATGCAACAAACTTGGCAACAAAGGTCTGGTTGAAAATTCACGGGCCATGCTCGATATATTTGTATGGGTCCGTGGTATACCACAGGATTCATTTTTTTCGGATCTGCTGAATCGGGAATTCCAAATTCACGATCCAAGTACTGTTTCAAGCTGCTGCCCTGGTAAATCAGACGATGACAACTGCCCCACCCGAGGATGTGTAGAATGATTCGTTCTTGAACTTGCCAGGGTAACGAAGCCAGCGGCGACGCGCTGCCTTTCAGGGGGCGTTATGAAATGAGAATGATGCCGTAGTGTGTACGACGCCGAGTTTACATTGTCCTCATCAGAGTGGGAAAGCCCTCATACTTAGCCCTGGGGAGGTATGAGGGTTATCACCCCCAGGACGGTTTACTCAACCCGGTCGGAGCGGGTTCTCTAACGTGCGGGTTTTTGTGTAGATCATGGCTTCTTCAAAACCTTCAACTTCTTCAGTGGAGCATCAGTGCTCTCATAACTGTAGTTCATTATGCTACGTGTGTGGCAAATTCGACGCACCACAAAATCGTCGACCATTTGATGAGTCTGTCAAAGTCATGTACGAAGGATGTTTTGGCATGCAGGTTTCAAACCACGATGAAAAGTGGGTTCCTAATGTGATATGTAGCGATTGTTATGCAATGCTTTATTGTTGGGAAACTGGAAAACAGAACACTACAGCTCAGAGGTTCAGCAAACCCATGGTGTGGAGAAAACCACGAACCCGCGAAGAATGCTACATGTGTTCAACCAATCTTACTGGAATCAATGGCAAAAACAAAAACAAAATAGTTTATGCCAATGTATCTACGGTAACGAAATCCATCAAAGCTAAGAAGAACATCAATTCAGTAGATTTCAGCAGCGAGAACAGTGAAGATGATGATCACGATGATGGAGTAAGCGACGGTCATGATGATAATGTGAACTATGTTGATGATACTGACAGTGTTGAAAATGGCGATGACAGCAGTGATGACAATTTTGAACCAAGTGGAAGAAAGGATCGTAATCCCGAGAAAATTTCGCAATTAGAATTGAAGGATCTCGTGAGGAAACTTCGACTTGCTAAAGACGGAGCGGAAGAGGTGGCCACATTTCTTAAGAGTAAAAATTTTTTAACAAAGGGTACGAAATCAACAGTTTGTAAAAGAAGAGAGAAAGATTTCAGGAATTATTTTGCATCGGAAGTGAATGGAAATAAAAAATTGGTTTACTGTAAGGATGTTGATGGACTGATGAATGAGTTGAAGCCGAACGTATACAAAAGTGAAGAGTGGCGAGTTCCCATCGACTCATCCCCTCGAAGTCTGAAGGCGGTCTTGCTTCATAACGGTAATGTATACGCGCCAATACCAGTCACACATTCAACTCAGTTGCAGGAGGAATACTCCAACCTTAAACTGGTCCTGAAGAAAATAAATTACGCGGCCCACCAGTGAGAAATGTGTGGCGACTTGAAAATTGTGAGAACGGTACTAAGGCAGCAGTCGGGATACACAAAGAACACTTGTCATTTGTGTTTATGGGATAGCAGAGATCGGAAAATCACTACATCCATAAAAAATGGCCAAAAAGAAGCTCTTTTGTGTGTGGAGAACAAAACATTATTGCGAAACCACTGGTCGATCCTGAAAAAGTCTTGCTTCCACCGCTCCAAATAAAACTTGGCCTCATGAAACAATTTGTTAAAGCACTTGACAATGAGGGGGAATGTTTGAAGTACCTGGGGGAGCTGTTTCCAAAAATGTCGCATATGAAGCTCGGGGGAGGTGTTTTTGATGGGCCGCAGATAAAGAGAATGTCGCGGGACAAAACATTTGTTACAAAAATGACTGACCTAGAAAAATCTGCTTGGCTGAGTTTCAAAGAAGTCGTAGATAAGTTTTTGGGCAAAGAAAGGTGTGTTGATTACAAGAATGTTGTTGCTAATATGGTAATCAATTTCGGTAAAATAGGATGCCTCGTGAACCTAAAACCTCCAAAAAATTGCTTATAGAACCGTTTAGAAAAGAAAGTCTATATGGATCTAATCGGTTTTTGTCACGTTAATTCCAACTAGAAGCGTTTAGAATTCGTATTTATGTATGGTCCTGCATGGAATGGCTATTAGAAAATGAGATTGGTTCTGGCGGTTTCTGTGCGGACTTTGATTATATTTCAGGCAGTGCCATATTGGATCTTACAAACCCTACATTTCTAAGAGTCTATATGGTCCTGTACGGAATGGCTATTAGAAAATGAGATTGGTTCGGTGGGTTTCCGTGCGGACTTGGATTAAATTTTGGGCAGTGCCATATTGGACCCTACAGACCCAACATATCTCAGGGTCTATATGGTCCTGTACGGAATGGCTATTAGAAAATGAGATTGGTTCTGTGAGATTCTGTGCGGACTTGGATTAAATTTTGGTCAATGCCATATTGGGCGCTACAAATCTCAGGGTCTATATGGTCCTTTACAGAATGGCTATTAGAAAATGAGATGGTCTCTGTGCGGACTTTGATTATACTTCAGGCAGATCCATATTGGGCCCCACAGACCCTACATATCTCAGGGTCTATATGGTCCTGTACGGCATGGCTATTAGAAAATTAAATGGTTATATTTACATAATTTATTTAGTTCAAGATCACACACGTTAAACAGTTTCATTGAAAATTACAATTTAGTTCAGAATAAAGGGTAGGAGCGAAAATAAACTATTGTGTAAATTTGATTAGAGAAGGAATTGTATTTCAAGAAAATTAATGATGTGTCCAATCGCAGAATATGATTAAATAGCACCTTTATAGCTGATAAAATAAATTTTCCAGCGTCATGCAATAATTTAAGTGTGTTTGAATTCTTTAAAGTGGAAAATCGATTTTTATTTTTTATTCTTTTATTTCAGCGAAGAAGAATTTTGTAATCTAACGATGCAAAAATTGTAATGAAAATTAGAAAATGTGTCATTTTTGGATATGAAAAATATTAATTTATTTACATATGAGACCCGTGTAAAAATCATAGGTATGGGAGTGATCAATTATTGACTTTCCAAAGTATAAAAAATGTAGGGTAAATGAGATGATCCCATGCTTCAAGTATATTGAAATAGTATAGATTAAGTATATCTAAAGTATAGCTGAGGTATGGCTGAAGTATAGCTAAAGTATAGCTGAAGTATAGCTGAAGTATGGGATATACTTCATCTATACTTAAGTATAGCTGAAGTATGGGATATTCTTCATCTATACTTAAGTATAGCTGAAGTACAGATTATACTTCATTTATACTAAAGTATGGCAAAAGTGATAAAACATAAAATATCATAAATGACTGCTGGTCCAAAAATTTTAAAAGTTCGCGATTCAAGTGATTTTGTGATTCAACTATATTTTGAATATTGTTCGTGAGGGTATACAATATGCAACGGATATACAATGGACGATTTATGTGACTGTTATGTCATATATATTAGTAAGAGATTCAGAATCTTTGATTCCTAAACATAATATCAATAGCATAAAAAGGTTCAATAAAATTGTTACATAGGTGTGTTAAATTTCATAAAGTGAAACAATTTATGTTACAATTAACATTTTACATTTTACTTATTATCTCTCATCAGCAATGATACGGCTATACCTACTATAGCCATGCTGTCCCTATACTTTAGACATAATCTACATACTTGAGCTATACTTAAAAGATATACATCGACTGAACATCAGCTACACTTTATCTATACATCTCAGATATACTTGAAAATACTTCCCTTATACTGCAACTATACATTGTTATACTTTAGCTATATTTGAGCTTTACATCCACTATACTTCATTCAACTATACTATCTATCTATATAACTATAACTATACTATCTGATAGATCACTCCCATACGATTTCACAGATGTTTTCCTAGATCAATCCCATACCAAAATTTTTTTACCCGGAGATTTACATAAATGATGGTAAAAATAATTTTTCTTTATTATCATAGTGAAGAAGGCGAATTCTTTCATCTAACTATACTACACACCTTACATGTCGCTACCATTATCACTACTACTGTCGCTGTCCGATGATTCTGACTTATCATTCATTTTGAAGAAGACTTTCTGAAGCAGTTTCTTTGTTGCTATCGACATCACGCGTAACATTATCTTCTGCAATATTAATTTCCGTTTCGTCTTCTTCCTCCTGAAGAACAGCAACACCTGGAAAAAAGATCTTACTTTAATTAATGAATTGCATCAAACATTTACATCATAACTTACAGTATAAGGTTTCTAAACTTACTGGTAGATTGACTTTTCTTCCTTCTTGGTCTAGTTCCCCGTCTTAAATCTTGTATTTTCGAATTGATAGTTTTTACGATTTTCCCTATCTCTATACCAATTTCAACATCGCTCTTCCCTAATTCTTGGAGATAGTGACGAGTAATATCTGAAAATATATACATAATATAGGCATAAACGAAAAAAAGTAGGATATTTTATTTCATAAATGACATTATATTCAATAAGATTATGTTTGATGTTTTTACCACTAACTGCCCTAGTAGCAACGTCTGCCTTGTATGACAGACGCCAGAGTCTGTCT